>JAWNNP010003145.1:0-32710 GCA_035044805.1 Leucophenga maculata
AGCAGCTAATACTTACGGCTGCCCCACTCTTCATGAGATACCGTAACGTTCACTGCTAGATATATAGCATAATCATCTTACATTACATTTGAAAGTGATGTTTATAATTTATTTCTACTTATGATTAGTTTAGTAGATCTACTGGTCTGATCCTCTAAAGACGCCGTCTGGTTGTCAGTTCCACAATGGGTAAGTTGTTTATCTCAATGTTTGAGTGAGCTAAAATTCGATGATGATGCTTTGTGCTTACTGCCACTATTTCCTCTTTAATAGTGGGTGTTTTAAGATCTCTGTGTAAGTCTGCGTTGGAAATGTACCAGTCTGCTCCTGATATCTGCCGAAGAATTTTTGATTGCTGCCGTTGGATAATATTTACATTTGATACTTTTGATGTACCCCATATCTGTAGACCATATGTCCAAATAGGTTTTATTACGCATTTATATAATAATAGTTTGTTGTACATCGATAGCTTAGTGTTTTTTTTCATAAGCCAGTACATTTGTCGGTACTTTTCTTTTATTTGATTTTGTTTTTTCTTAATATGTAGCTTCCAAGTCAGTTTACTGTCTAGGTGAATTCCTAAATACATTGCCGATTTTTCGATAGGTATGTCAAGATTATTTATTTTTAGAGGAATGGGCAAGAAAGCGCGTCTAGTTGTAAAAATTACTTGAGTTGTTTTATTTTCATTAATTTTAATTGCCCACTTATTGAACCAGGTAATGGTTGTATCTAGTATTCTTTGAAGATTTTCGGAAGCAATTGTTAAATCTTTATGAGCATAAAATAAGATTGTATCATCTGCAAAAGTTGCAATCATAGAACATAGTTCATCCGGTTGAGGTATATCATGTGTATAGAGTACATATAGAAGAGGTCCTAGTACACTCCCTTGAGGGATGCCTGCCTTTATCTGCCTTATTGAAGATATAGCATCTTTGTATTTTACATAAAAGTGCCTATCTGATATGTAACTTTTTAGTAATACATAAAAATCATAAGGGAGAAGGGATCTTAGTTTATATAAGAGTCCCTTATGCCATACTTTGTCAAAAGCCTTTTCAACATCTAAAAAAATACCTACACAGTATTTCTTATTTTCAAAGTCTGTAGAAATTTTATTCACAACTCTATGTATTTGTTCAATAGTTGAATGGCGTTTTCTAAATCCGAATTGATGATCGGGTATAATATAATTGTTGTCAAGTATGGATTGTAGCCTATTTTGAAATAAACGTTCAAAAACTTTAGACAAAATGGGCAAAAGACTTATTGGTCTATAAGACGCTGGACAAGTAGCATCTTTGCCAGGTTTCGGTATTGCTATGATCTCGGCCACTTTCCATGTCTTAGGAAAATATTTTAGTCTTATCACAGCGTTAAATAAATTTCGGAGGTAGCATAGAGCACTCAAAGGAAGTTCTTTGAGCAGTCGTCCTGTTATCATATCGTAACCGGGTGATTTTTTTACTTTTGTTTTGTCAATAATATTTTTTATCTCTTTGACAGTTACATATCGAATTGAAATATTACTGACTGAACTGCTTGAAATTTCAGGTGCGAGAACGCAGTTTTGAGGGTCGTTAGTAAAAACTTCTTCATAAAAGCCAGCTAAAACCGAAGCCTTGTCAAGTTCTGTTTTTGCCCAAGTACCATCTTCCTTTTTCAATGGAGGATTGTGATTTGTAGTTGTGTTTAATTGTTTAGTGACCCTCCAAAGGGAATAGTTTGTGTCTAGGGTTGGAGTCAAATTAATTAGATAATTTTCAATATTTTTGTTAGCGTTTTGCTTTAAAGATTCTTTTAATTCCTTAATTGCTCGATTAAGTCTTTTTTTGTCCTCTGGACATCTAGTAACTTGCCAGATTTTTCGAAGTTTTCTCTTGTTTTAAATTTTCTGCCGAATTGAGGCAGGTGTATAGTGAGAAACCTGTTTATGAAGTAAAGATGGAGAAGAATTGAGCGCTGCTTCAGCTACAGTGTCATTGAAGTATATCACGGCACTTTCTATGTCATCTGGAGATTTTAATAAAATGTCCGATCGTAAATTTGTATGTAAAAACTCTTTGTAAGCTACCCAATCGGTTTTTGCATTACAAAGTGTTGGCGTGGAATTATTTGTTACAAATGTTGTACTATAATCGAGCTGAATTGGAGAATGGTCTGAAGACAATTCAAAACGGGATTTAATAGAAAAAAGTCTCATATTTATATTTTTAATGACACAAAAATCAATTAGATCTGGAATTTTTTGACGATCTGTTGGCCAGTAAGTCGGCTCGCCAGTTGAAAGGTGTTTGCAGTTATTAAAAAGAATTGATTCAAGTAGTATTTTTCCTTTACTGTTTGTCAGGCGGGAACCCCATGCGATATGTTTTGCATTAAAGTCCCCAGCAGCTATGAATCTTTGTCCTAAAGAATTAAAGTAATTATTGTACTGTGAAAGTGTAATTTTATGTTTAGGAGGACTATACAAAGCTGAAATTGTCAAGGGACCAATATGGTCGTACACAAGAATATTGGTAGCTTGAATATATTCATAGTTATAATTTTCAACAGAGCTACTTTTAATTTTATTTTTAATAATAACTGCCGTACCCCCATGACCTGAACCGTCCGGATGATTTGTGCTGTATATGGTATATCCTGTGAATTTTAAAACATGTTTATTTGTGAGGTGTGTTTCTGATATTAATGCAATGTCAATGTTATTTTCAATTAAAAATTGTTTCAGTTCCAACACATGTTGAAACAGTCCGTTAGCATTCCAGATTATAATTCGTAGGTTATCTAATTGCATGCCTGCGAGCCTAACTTAGACACAAGAAGTGTAATCACATTTAAAATAGCTGACATTTGTTGCATTAGTTGTTTCATCATTTCTTTCAACTCTTGCATGTCATTGTTTTCATTAAGCTGAGAACGCTGATTGCTTGGTAGGATATTTTGGGGCACTATTTGATCAATGGATGTTGTAGGGAAGTTTATTGATTGGATGTGTTTACTTGGTTGAATTGTGTTTGAGGAGGTAGTGGCAGGATTGCTGTGCGTAATAGAGGGAAGTGGAGGAAAGCTTTCAGAGTTTGGCTTTGAAGTTTTTGCCATTTCAGCGTAGCTTTTAGCTGGATTGATTTTGGCACTATATTCTTTACTTATATTATTAGTAGATGTAATTTGCTTACTCTCATTTATTTTTGGTAAACTCTTCTCACGAAGTGCTGGAAATCGTTGGACTTTAAGAGTTTTATAAACCTCACAACCTTTGTAATTAGCTGTGTGATTGCCACTACACAAGGCACATTTTGTAAGACCTTTGTTAAAGGTTAATGTACAATCAATAGTTTTATGCGATCCAGCGCATTTTACACAAACTGGATCCCTTGTACAATAATTTTTAGTGTGTCCGTACTTTTGGCAGTTTGCACATTGCGCTAAAGTACGTTTGATGTGAGGAGCTTCAAATGAGATTTTAGTTTGTAGTAGGTGGGTTATTTCATAAATATTTTTGTTATTTTCTTCACTTCTGAATTCGACAGAGAACAAAGGGAGAGGAATTTTTGTAGTCCTTTGCTGAATATTATATATATTTTCTACGGTATGGCCTAATTCTAGAAGTTCTGTTTTTATTTCTTCTATGTCTGCAGATGGATGCATATTCCTTAGAATTACTTTGAAATTTTTGTCTTCTTTTGGCTTAAAAGTGTAATATTTAGTTTTCCGCTGTTTTAACATATTTATAATGCTTCTATATACGGTCGAGTCGGTTGACTGGACTCGGACTTCATTGTTGGCTAATGCTTTCAGCTCGAAGTTTTTTTGAGCTACTTCCCTAAGAGCATCATTTAAAATTTTAATTTGCCCAACACCCTGGACATATATTGGAGGAGGTCTGTTGATTTTTTTTTTGAAACCTGCTCTGTTGTATGAGTGATACCTGTTGCACTGTTAGTTTGTTTTTCAGTCTTGTCGTCAGTGTCTTCTAAAAGTTTGAAACGGTTTGATGTATTTGGATTGTCGAGCCAGTATTGTTGTAATGTTGTTTGTGTTGCATTTTTTTTGTTTTTTTTTGAGTTTACCTTTTGCATCTTTGGCGAGAGCAAATCTCGACTCCGTTTTAGAATTGACTGAGTGTCTGTGTGGTTGTTGGTAGTGTTTACGTTTTTAGTTTTATTGTTTGTTGTTGGGCTAACGGGTAACAATGACTCATCAGATGAGGACAAGGTTTCGGCATTGTTTTTTGCACTTTGTACTTGCATGTTTGATCCGTTAGAAAAATCTGTAGCCAATGAGGAATGCGATGACGTGATCGACGATTGTGAGGTGTATACACTTGTTGTTGTTAGCGTTGATGCTACTGTTGTTGTATAGCCACTCTGCGTTGTTATTGTTGCTGATGACACTATTGCTGGTTGCGATGATGGGAGAGGAGTTGTCGGGGTGGTACATTGGACACTCCACGGTAGCAAGCATTGCTGGGAGTGAGAACGAGAATCCATTGTCCGCTCCGAAGTTGGAACAGACAAGTTGGAGTTGGTGTCATTGTTTTTGTTGCTGCACGGTGAGACAAAAGAGAAATATGCATTCCTCGATGCAACCGATTTTTGTTGATTAGATGGATGAGCGTTGCTCATCATTAAATCATAAAAAAAAATTTTTTTTTTCCTTCTTTCTTTAATTTATTTATTTTTCTTTTTTTGTTGCTTCACAAAAATTTAAAAATGTTTGAATGAGTCTCTGTCTCTGAATATTTAAAAATTTTGTTTGCACTTTTTGTTTTTCAATTTTAATGAACGAATTAATGCACGGAGCGAGTTATTAGTACGTCTATGTCGCATGACAGTCAACGATCGAATTTCTAACTTAAAGTAATAATTGTAATTATCATAATAACTAAAATTAGAATAAAATAATAAAAAACAATATTTGTACTCATATACATTTACGTTGGTAATCTATGTAATCTTACTACACGCGACTGCCCCACTCTTCGCGGAATATCGCATCGTTCATTTCCATAGAATTTCTACTAATAAGTACATATGGACAATAAGAAACAAGTTTACTGTATAGTGTATAGTTATTATAGTATAGTATATATATATAGTATAGGCTTAAAGGTATCTATGCATTATGTTTGTTGGATCGAGCCGCTTCAGTCTCCTGCGTGTTGAGCTTTCTATTGTAGGCAGTTGTCTCATTTCTTGGTTTGTATGAATTAGCAGTCGGTTTGTGTACTTAGTGCTAGAGCATCTCATCGTTTCCTCAATTGTAGGTACACTAAGGTCACGATGTATATCTGTGTTGATAATATACCAATCAGCATTAGATATTAATCTTAAGATTTGTATAAGTTGCAAGTTGGTTTTGTTTGCATTGCCCCATATCTCGATGCCATACTTCCATATTCGCATAATTATTGCTTTATAAATTTTAAGTTTATTGTCAAGCGATAATTTGGATTTTGTCCCAAGTAGCCAGTTTAATTGTTTAAATTTGTGTCTTACTTCATTTCGTTTGTTTTTAGGCCCTGTACCGAAGGTACAAGAGCCTATTGGTTTTGTGCAAATGTATGTAATAGGAAGAACTAATTGTCGGAGACCCCCCAAAGTTACCCCCATTATGGTCAGGAGTGATAGAGGAGTCGATATAGCCATGTCCGTCTGTCCGTCCGTCCGTCTGTGTGAACGAAAGGATCTCGGAAACGGTAATAGATAGAGACTTCGTGTTTTTTGCATTCGACTAGGACTGCTCCGGAATTTCACAATATGGTAACATTTTGTTCTTCTGTTTGTGTAAATTACTTGGACAGTTTTTTCCTGGTTTACTTCTATGCCCCATTTTTGAAACCAGTCAATTGTTTGGTTTAGAATTTCTTGGAGTGTGTTTGTTGCATTCTTTTCGTCACAATTAGAGGATAATAATACGGTATCTCGTCTGCAAATGTTGCTATCATATAATCATTGCTTGTTGTTGTCGGTAAGTCTGCGGTATATATGAGATATAGCAATGGGCCCAGTACGCTGCCTTGAGGTACGCCTGCTGTCATTTTTAATACGTCAGAATATCCATCTTCATATTTTACGTAAAAGTGTCTGTTGCAAATATAGCTTTCCAAGAGTTTGTGCGGTATACATCCTTGTAATTTGTTTAATAAGCCTCTGTGCCATACTTTATCAAATGCTTTGGCAATGTCCAAGTAGACGGCTACACAGTATTTCTTTCTGCCAAAATCATCTAGTATCTTATGCATAATGTATTTGTTGAATAGTATAATGTTTTCTTCTAAACCCAAATTGATGGCTTGCTTTTGTGTCAGGATTGGCTCTATTCTATCATATAATATTTTTAGGCCCTGTACCGAAGGTACAAGAGCCTATTGGGTTTGTGCAAATGTATGTAACAGGTAGAAATAATGGTCGGAGACCCCCCAAAGTTACCCCCATTATGGTCAGGAGTGATAGAGGAGTCGATATAGACATGTCCGTCTGTCCGTCCGTCCGTCTGTATGAACGAAAGGATCTAGGAAACGGTAATAGATAGAGACTTCGAGTTTTTTGCATTCGACTAGGACTGCTCCGGAATTTCACAAGTTTATTTTAAAAGTTTGCCAGTTAGGGTCTTGATTTGTTTCTTTACTTCTGAAACCGTAGTCAATCTTATTGCACAGGAGAAGCGATTGATAAATTCGGTAGTTCAATGTTTTGATTATTTATATCATTAGTAAAAATTAACTCGAAATGTTTTGCCAGTGTATCTGCTTTTTCTTTATTACTCTTTGCCCAAGTGCCATTTCGTAGCTTTCCATAGTGAAAAATTCGAAGAGCTATTTGCATCTAAGTTTGAAAGGTAATATTCAAACTTTTTGTCCTTTTCATCTCTTAGCAGGATTTTTAGGTTAACGGTGGCTTTGTTTAGTTTGGCCGCAATTTTTTGTTTAATATTTGCAGGAATAGCTTCTATCTGTGTCTTTCGTAGGATCGGCGTGGAGTCTGTTGCTGCGAGTATTATTAAGTCGTTTATATAGGCAATAGCGGAGTCGACTTGGGTATTTGTTCTAAGCGGTATACTTGTCACAATATGTTCTTGAATTATTCGTCGAAACATATTCCAGTCAGTTTTTTTGTTATAAATGTTTTGGTTTTCCTACGTCTCTGGATTTGAATTGTATGTTATTACAATGGGAGAGTGGTCCGAAGTTAAGTCAAGGCAAGGTTTAATGTTCAGTTTGTTGAGGGATACATTTTTCGTTATACAAAAGTGAATAAGGTCTGGTTGTTTTTTGATGTCAGAGGGCCAGTATGATGGTTCCCCTGTACTAATATAGTCGCAATTATTTTCTCTTATTGCGTCTAGGAGTTGTTGACCTTTGGCATTTGTTAATCTTGACCCCCATACTAAAAATCGTTTTCCTAAGGATCAGAGAAAGTCAAAATATTGAGTTTTAGTGTTATTGTGCCTGGGAGAGCAGTATACAGCTGATACTGTAATTGGTTCGATAGAGTCATACATCTGAATTGATGTGGCTTGAATATGTTCTTCTTTATATCCGTTAAGTTCTGTACATTTTAATGAATTTCTTATTATCACCGCAGTTTCCCCATGTGCCCTATTATCTACAAATTGTAAGGTAACAATCTATAACATCAATTAAATTTTTACTACAAAGAATCTTTTTTTTGTTGTTAGGCAGACGCCACCTACATATATATACACGCCAAATTGGCGGCATATATACATTCATATGTGTGTTATACGTGTATTTTATTTAAAAGCACACACATAAGTACACATATATACAATTGACGCGTCTTCCTTTGTATACTTCTACTGCTTGCTGTACCACAGTTGGACTTTTGTTATATTTATCCGGACAAGACGCCAGACGCATTCATTTATACGACCATTATAAAATAACACAATAATAATCACTAGTTAAGACATTTTATTGTACACGCCAACGGTAAATTATATACATGCGGTTACAGACATTTAAGCAAACACATATAATTATTAAAATCCTATAAGGAAAAGCAACGCTTCTTCGAGTCATCAGGCCTTCTGACGTCGTGGGAGAATCAAAGTGAGTTGTTACAATAATATATATTCAATTAATCTTAACATTCTATAAACTGTTTGCGTTACGACTTGTAATCTTTTGCTTCTATATAATTGAAAAAAGTTACCTTTTGCATATACTCTTTAAGTTTCATTTTAAATATCATTTAATTTCTTTCTGTTTTGTTTTACGTTATCCGTAAGGGTAACATTCAAAATGATTATGAATTTAAAGCTTTGCATTAAATAACGAACACGAATTAAAAATTAATCATGTTTAATTAACGAAATGTATTGGTATATTAACCTGAAACAAACTGGGCTGATGCGTAACATCTACAGCATCAGCAGGATGGGTGGGTATAGACACGGAGGAACTGAACAACATCTTAGCTTCCCCCGTATTATTGTTTGCAGCAATTGGTAAGATATGTAGACACATCGTGTCGTATTTAAATTCATGATCGTTGGATCAATTTTGTTTTTGGCTATCGTTTTCGAACATTTTTTTAAGACTGCACTTAATATTTTTTTTTTCTTTCGTCGCGCTGCTTATCTGCGCTAAGCTAGAGCAATAACGCAAGAAGTGCAGCAACCCCGTATGGCAACCGTATTACACAACCTTTCAAAACGTTATGACCGCGTATTTAAGTGAGGCCTTTCTCGAATAAATTTGTCATCCATAGCGGCTGTGTTTCGTCACATAGAAAGAAGAAAAATTGCGCCCAACGTGGGGCAAGCACAAGGTTCATAGACAATTATTGTTAGTATACTTGTTGCCTCACAATTATTTTCGATAACATTGGTTATTCAACCAGAAGAGCTAGGTTAACTGGACTTGCAGATTTGTTTAATTTTGTCAAATTTATGACCGCGCCTAATTCTGATGTTAATTCGACGTTATAACACAAATGAATGACCATTTACGGCAGCCTTTAAGTGAAGCTGAACTTACAGAAACTGTGCTTCCTAATTTAAAGCCAGATATTCGTTAAGAATTGCTTCACTTAAATATTTCTAGCTTATCAATTTTAAAACGAGAGGTTCAAAAACATGAAAAATTCTTCAAAGACATACAAACTCAACAAAATAAAATACGAAGACCAGTCTCAAAACAGATCTTGTTACAATAAGACGTATCGACGGTAGATCAAAATTCGCGATTATCTTTCCTCCAAACGCTTTGTCTATTCGCTAAATTTGAGCGCTTATCAAAAAAAAAAAAAAAAAACTTTAACGCGTAAACAAATACGAAAACAAAACAAACAAGAAAACAAAGTATCGGCGCTGGAACCATGGGCGGAGGTGATCCACCTGACCCTGGAGTAAGTAAGAGGACAATGCTATTGTCCCCCAACAAAACGAATAAACTCCACTCCCCTGGCACGAAATATTTAATTATTTCACGGAACGACGAAAACAAACAATTTAAACTCTCACCTTTTGCAATAAAAAAAAACATTGATTTTTGCTGCGGCGGCGAAGTCGAAAGCTGCAAAAAACTAAGAAGCGGTTATCTGCTGGTCAAAACTAAAAACCTACAACAGGCTAATAAATTACAGTTACTGAACACCGTACATTAAATTATTCTAATGGGGTCATCTACTCCAATGACCTCAGGGGAATTGAAGTTGAAGAAATTCAAAAGAATTAGCAAGCCAAAATGTTACACATGTAAGAAAAATCATCAAAAAAGATTCCAATGAACTAAAAGAGACTGGTTTATTGATACTTACCTTCGCCTCAACTACTCTCCCCGAAAATATAATGATTGGCTATGAGAGAACCAAAGTCAGATTATATATTCCACCTCCTCTACGCTGCAATCGCTGTCTTCGCTTTGGACAAACGTACAAAATATGCAAAAACTCTGAAGTTTGCAAAAACTGCGGAGCGGACCAACATGTTAACAAAGAGAATAATGAAATTTGCACTAACAGAACAGGGTGCATCAATTGCAAAATTCATAAGCTTGCCAGTGATGATCATTCGTCAATAAACAAAAAGTGTCCGATATTTATAAAACAGCAGGAAATAACAGTCATCAAAATAACACACCATATTGACAACATAGCCGCTTACGAGATTTACAACCATCGAAATGCTAGCGGAACAAACACCTACTCCCAAACTCTAACAACACCAACAAAACCAACAACACCAACAAAACCAACAACACCAACAACTCTAACAACACCAACAACTCCAACAAAACCAACAACTCTATCAACACCAACAAAACCAACAGCACCAAATAAACCAAACATAGATGTCCCATCAAACAACGCACCCACACCAGGTACCTTCAAACGGACCATAATTGAATACGAAGCCGTAGACTTTGATGAACCCAACTTAATCGCAAGTATAGTGTCAAAAAACGTCAAAGAGCTAAAAACAAACAAGTAAGGAAATTTCAGTAGGGCGTAACCGACTGTGAGAGGCCCTGTACCAGTTCAGGTCGCCTAACAAACACATTAAATGTTTCCCGAGCATATGACCAAACACATGACCACTTCTCACTGCGCGAATATGAATGAAAAGAAAAGGGGGGTCGTTCAAATTCATTTGCTTATAAAATCGTCATTAATTATCCGATTTTGATGAACTTTTTTGTTTTGGGCTAAGGACGTTAGCTTAATTTTTACCCTAAGGGGTGATTTTATGGGGAAGGGGGATCTCGTTTCCGAGATCCTTTCGTTCACACAGACGGACGGACGGACGGACGGACAGACTGACATGGCTATATCGACTCCTCTAAAACTCCTGACCATAATGGGGGTAACTTTGGGGGTCTCCGACAATTAGTTCTTCCTGTTACATACATTTGCACAAAACCAATAGGCTCTTGTACCTTCGGTACAGGGCCTAAAAAGGTGCTTGTGCCTCCACGCACAACATCTAAACGAAGATTAAGGCAAACAAAATTGAATGCAAAAAATAAAACTAATAACATTACTACGGACTCCGACATGGAAGTCACATAATAACATTCATTATAATAATAATTTTTTTCTATATTTAAACTGTTTCTATATTTCAATGTCTCTATTTATTCTCCAGTGGAATATAAAAAGGTACGTTAACAACTACAGTAAACTTTCGTTAATTATTAAACGATTTTCACCGCAAATAATCTCCTTACAAGAAACTCATATATACTCAAATAATAACATTCCAATACCTGTTCATTATAACATAATAATTAACTCAGCATCAAATAGATTTGGGGGCGTAGCACTCTTAATACACAAATCAATTGAATTTAAACAAATATCCACTAGCACTGACTTTGAAATAATAGCAACAGAAGTGAAGTCAAAACAAAAAATGTTTATATTTTCCACATATATCCCCCCTAACAAACCATTTACCTACAATAACCTAGAACATATGTTTAATATAAACAATACTCCCACGATAGTTACAGGTGACTTTAACAGTTGGCATAACAACTGTGGATCGTCCCAAAACAATACAAGAGGTAACACTATAGCCAAATTTATTGAACAAGGACACTTCATACTCCTAAACGATAACTCACCCACACATTACAGCACACATAACCACATTTACCTATGTGGAAGCGATCATTTTCCTATCCTAATATCCCTTTTCCCTAATCCAAAAGTTGAAAACATGTCCAGGCCATACTTTAAAACCAAAGACGCGTAGTGGGAATTATTTTCCAACGCAACAGACATAATTAACTCGAAATACCAAATAAGCAATAACATTAACAAAGAATCGGCATTAATAAACAAAATTATTTTGATAAGCGCACATCAAACGATACTCCAAACCTCACCCAACAAATGCAATCACAAAGTTCCCTGGTGGAACTCAAACCTAACTCAACTTAGACAAGACAAAAATAGGGCGTGGAGATCTTTAAAAAGACTGATTAACAATGAAAACATAATAAATTTCAGAAAAGCTAATGCTATATTTAGAAGGCAACTAAAATTAGCTAAAAGAGAATCACTACAAAAGTTCACGTCAACAATTGAACCATCCACGCCAACAGAGAAAAAATGGGCAAATATAAGACGCTTCGGCGGGATAAATTCAACAAAATCCATACACTGCTTAGAAAACCCCAACAATAATCAAAAAGTTACATCTAAAAAAGACATGGCAGACATTCTAGGAATGTATTGGTCTCAACTATCCGAAGACAAAAACTTTTGCAACAATTTTACATCACACAAATAGAACAATATAAATACTAGTTAGCCATTATCTAACTCAGCTAAATTGATAAAAAAAAGATATCACATACATTGAATTCCAAAACAGCCTAAAATCTCTAAAAGGGTCTACACCCAGCCTAAATAGAATATCGTATCCAATGATAAAAAATAGTCCCTTCATCCTCCAAAAACGAATTATAAAACATTACAATAACATATTAAATAATCACATTCCACAAAGTTACAAAACTAGTCTAATTATACCAATCCCAAAACCCAACTTAGACAAGACGCAAGTCTTTTCTTATAGACCAATATCGCTAAATTGTTGCTTAGCAAAAACATTGGATAAAATAATATCTAGAAGAATTTGGTGGTATGTTACGCATAACAGACTCTTACATCCAAACCAATTTGGTTTTAAAAAAAATAAATCCGTTACTGAGAGTCTGCTTTACGCAGACTCTCTGATATCCAAATCGCTTAACACAAAAAAAACACACTTCACTCATCAGTCTTGACTTCTCAAGAGCTTTTGATAGAGTTGGAGTGCATACAATTACTAATTAGCTGATTGAATGGAAAGTTGGGCCGAGAATAATGCAATATATTAAAAATTTCATGGAAAACAGAAAAATAATCGTTAAAATAGCAACGCGAAAATCCAACAATTTACCACTTCAAAATGGAATACCGCAAGGCTCACCAATCTCAGTTATCCTTTTTTTGATAGCATACAACAAATTGTCAAATATTAGAGCTTTACAGAAAGAAATTACGTTTAGCGCCTATGCAGACGACTTTTTTCTTACCATAAACTTAAATAAAAATAAAAATATTAACTTTAATTTAGATACATTATTTATAAATATAGACAATTGGTGCTCATACTCTGGAGCAAAACTTTCTCTAGAAAAATGTCAACACCTTCACATTTGTCATAAGCATAACTGTCAATCCATCATTTCATGTAACAATATACAAATACCATCCGTTTCGCAATTAAAAATTTTAGGTTTAATTATTAGTAAGAACTACACATGGCACGCCCATATAAATAATCTTAAACGCTCACTATCTAAAAATTTAAACATCATAAAATGTCTTGCAAGTCCCAGATTTAATTGCAATACATATACTCTACTTTCCATCACAAAAGCAACAGTAATAGCTAAAATTAATTACGCCCTATTTTTATATGGTTTTACACATAAAACAACACTTAACAAAATAAAAACCCCTTTCAATGCAGCCATTAGAATTGCTCTTGGAGCATTTCGCTCCACCCCAATACACAACATGCTATTTGAAACAAACATTCCAACAATAGAACAGAGAAGAGACTTTTTGACAGCCAAACTTTCGAAAAGCTTACTTAATTCAGCTGATTCCCCTATCTCAAAACTTACACAAAATCGCAAGAACACCTTCAAAAAAAAAATGTCCCTCGACAATAGAAAGAACAATTTTACTATCTACTCACAATCTCCCACACCGACCTATCAAAACAATAAACATACAACCTCCCTGGCTTTTACCCCCAAATTCAATAGACATATCACTCCGTATATACAATAAACAAACTTCAACGCCACAAATCTATAGGAAAATCTTTTCAAAAATGAAAAACCAATATAATAGTCACACCTTCATCTATACTGACGGATCACAGCAAACCAAAGTAGTAGGCTACGCAATAACCACAGAAACCCACACCCTGAAATACGGAATATTACCACACTACTCCTTAAGTCTTTTCTGCAGAAATTATTGCAATTCTAGAAGCAATCCAATTTATTAAATACATAAAAGGAGCAGTTGTGATATGCTCAGACTCCTTGTCCGCTCTAGACTCGATAGCGAATTTAAACAATAACGATCATTATCCTTCAATGATACGTTCCTTAATAACAAAATTATCAGACAGGCTAAAAATAGTATGGATTCCAGGTCATGTTGCAATTAACTCGCCGACCATATGGCAAAAGCCTCATTAATGATGCCTCTAATATTAACAACCAATCACAATATAACTGACTTAAAAATAATATTACTAAATGTAATGAATGGTACAAAAACATAAACCTAAATCTGACAAATATAAACGATGCACAAAATGTCACAAAATAAAATAACACGAAAAGATCAAATTAAATTCATCAGACTCAGATTAGGGCACACAAGACTAACCCATCAGCATTATTTCAATAACAATATGGCTACCTGCCCCCTATGGAATTTCGCCAATATTAACATTAAACACATCTTCATTGACTGCCCCAAATTAAGAAACTCAAAACAAAGTATTTTTAAGCATAATAATCCTCTAGACTTAATTCGTAGCCCAACGGAAGAGAACATTTACAAAATTATTGTATTTCTCAAAAAATCTGAGTTGTATAACGAGATTTAAATCAACTAGATATAAGTTAAAAAATATATAACTACTTTCAATGTAAATTTTTTGTATGTAATATACTTCCATTTTTATAAATCTAGTAAAATAAGAAAATAAGTTTGTATATAATATTTAATCATTACCATAATATGTAAATATAGTACTAGACATGTAAAAAACTGTAAACCTAAACAAAAAAAAAACCCCTAGCTGAAGGCCACAGTAGCAATTGCTAGTATACTATCTCTCTTACTTTATGGTTTTAAACCATACTTTAAGATATTAAATAAATAAAATAAATAAATAAATAAAAAACGAAGACAGGTTTTAGAAGTTGAAGCTGAGGTTATTGATGATATAAGCGAACAGAACTATAATGATAAAAACACAAAAGAAGTTTATGGCGTAGACGTTTCCCGTATGAAATGTTGGAACTGTTTAGAGCACGGTCATAGCTATCATGATTGCCTACAGTCTCGTAGAATATTCTGCTATGGTTGTGGCGCCTAAAATATCTACAAACCAAATTGTCACAATTGTTGTAAAGCTCCGGAAAACTTAAAATCGGATGTTCGTCAAGAGGGCGGGCGTCCGAAACAATTTCGTCCTCGGAATTAAATAACGATACTAATCTTCCACCATTTCATATTTTATCTGACACAAAATATCTGAAATACCTGACTTACCTAAACAAAAAATAATTTTTAGGCCATACCATATTCGATTAGCTGAGTACAATAATCTTCGATCAAAATTGTTTGACATTTCTAACGATTCTTTAAAAAATGAAAATGTCGATAGGAGTTCATTGCGTATTCGCAAATTCTGGGATGAGAAGCGACAATTAGCCAGTGTTGTTATTGATTAAATCGTACAAAAATCTTTAGATATTCGACCATACATCAATTTAAAGCTAAATGACCAAAATTATTTATCTTTACTTGACAGCGGAGCAAACAAAAGATGTATAGGTGGAGAGTTAGCTAAAAGTTTAATGAAATCTAAAATTTTGGAAACGTACAAACTGCTAATGGACAAAAACAACAGGTCGTGGGTTTGATTACAGTTTACGTAGACTTTAACAATGACACCAAAGAAGTTGAATTTCTAATAGGACACTTAAACAGGATATTATTTGTGGGGTGGATTTTTGACATATCTTTGGATTGAAAATTAACAACATATTGTCCATTTACATGAGGTTGCTCAGTTACTTCGTAAAGCAGGATTGACGATTAATGCAAAGAAATCACAGTTCGCTTTGACTAGAGTCAAATATCTTGGATTTATAGTTGGTGAAGGAACTTTGCAAACTGACGCAGAACAGATTAAAGCCATACGTGAATTTCCCGTGTCTAAGTCGCTAAGATGATTTTTAGGAGTTGCCGGATGGTATAGGAGATTTGTTGAAAACTACTCAGACGTGACATTTCCTTTAACTGAGCTGCTATCTAATAAAAAATTATTTAATTGGAACGATAGAGCTCAAGAATCTTTTGAACCATTAAAATTAAAGCTGACTACAGATTATTCAAAGCCGTTTGTAATTTTGTGTGACGCTAGCCAATGTGACGTAGGTGCAGTGTCGGCTCAGGTTGACGAAAGACCCATAGTCTTTAAGTACCAAAAGTTGAGCAGAACACAACGAAACTATCCGGTGACAGAACTAGAGTGTCTTGCGGTAGTAACAGCCGTAAAAAAATATCGCGCTTATGTTGAAGGCCAACAATTCAAAGTGTTGACCGATCATGCCAGCCTTAAGTGCCTCATGCAACGAAAAGATCTTAGTGGTGATTGGCTCGATGGGCATTGAAACTCCAAGTCTTTGATTTTACAATTGAACATCGTAAAGGTAGTGACAATGTTGTTGCAGACGCTTTGTCACGGTGTTTCGAGGAAGAGATTGCAGCTGTTGATTTGGAAAGTTTGCCCAGTATTGATTTGGAATCCAAATATTTTGATTCAACTGAATATTCAAAATTGCGTAATCAATTAAATGATTCAGATATACCAGATTATAAAGTTGAAAAAAAAAGTTATTACCGTACACATCAAGATAATCATTTATCAGATAATTCATTATGTTGGAAACTGTTGGTACCGTGTAAATTGCGTTTAAGCGTAATAAATGCAGCACTTGACCCTCCAAGTTCAGCACACTCTGGTATTGCGAAAACTTTGGATCGAATAAGACAGTACTTTTATTGGCTAAAAATGTCAGTTGACATTTGCAATTACATAATATTCAAAATTGCGTAATCAATTAAATGATTCAGATATACCAGATTATAAAGTTGAAAAAAAAAGTTATTACCGTACACATCAAGATAATCATTTATCAGATAATTCATTATGTTGGCACATGACCCTCCAAGTTCAGCACACTCTGGTATTGCGAAAACTTTGGATCGAATAAGACATGACTTTTATTGGCTAAAAATGTCAGTTGACATTTGCAATTACATAATTGTAATTTGTGTAAAACATCAAAAACACCAACACAAAAATTAAAGCCACCCATGGGAAAAATGGTAGAATCAGACAGACCCTTTCAACGCCTGTATATTGACTTAATAGGACCATTTCCTAGATCAAAGAAAGGAAATGTGGGAATATTAATCATCTTAGATCATTTTTCCAAATTTACTTTCTTAAAACCACTCAAAAAGTTCACTTCATTACTTATTATTGAATACCTGAGAGATTTTGTCTTCCACTGTTTGGAAGTTTCGGAAACTATTGTTTCAGACAATGGAAGCCAATTTAAAAGCAAAGCATTTGAGAAGTTTTTACAGCAATTTGGTGTTGAACATGCCTGTACAGCAGTATATTCCCTCAGTCGAACGCCTCAGTCGAACGCCTCGATTATCATCTGTTTTGTGATGGTCATCTTAAAATTGAATTATTTAATTTAACGGACGCAATAAATATCAATTGGCAATGCTCCAAGCTGTATTACTCCACCCTGTACAGATAGTGATATTCATAGGAGTATGCAATAAGGAGCCATCTGTATCTTAGCATAGGCATAGAAGCGAGACAGGTAGCTACCAAGTGTATGAAATACAAGTCTGCACATCACTGGCACATCGCTAATTTCTTTCACTTAACTGACTGCTCGTGCAAAGAGAGTTATTGGTTGTGTTGCAGTGAAACGGAGCGCGTCGTCTGGCTGATTAATATATAATTAAACAACAAGAAAAAAAAACAAAGGTAATATAGTGGTCATATATGTACGTGAGTGTGTGCAAATAATTTGTTTAATATTTTAGCTTCGTTCTTATAAAAAAACAAAAAAAAAACTAAACAAGAAGAATTTGGTGGTTGCGACGCATAACGCCGCCGCGTTTGTATGCATTCGTGGCACATACATACTGTGTGCGCTTGTGCGAATATGTGTGTTGGCCTCGAAAGTAACAACACTTGTAGCTATCTTGAGCGGGAGAATTGAATTGATAAACAACAACTATAGTGGCGTTTCCTATAAATTGTAAAGTAACAATCTATAACATCAATTACATTTTTACTACAAAGAATCTTTTTTTTTAGTTGTTAGGCAGACGCGACCTACAAATAAATACACGCCAAATTGGCGGCATACATTCATATGCCTGTTATACGTGTATTTTATTTAAAAGCACACACATAAATACACATATATACAATTGACGCGTCTTCCTTTGTATACTTCTACTGCTTGCTGTACCACAGTTGGACTTTTGTTATATTTATCCGGACAAGACGCCAGACGCATTCATTTATACGACCATTATAAAATAACACAATAATAATCACTAGTTAAGACATTTTATTGTACACGCCAACGGTAAATTATATACATGCGGTTACAGACATTTAAGCAAACACATATAATTATTAAAATCCTATAAGGAAAAGCAACGCTTCTTCGAGTCATCAGGCCTTCTGACGTCGTGGGAGAATCAAAGTGAGTTGTTACAATAATATATATTCAATTAATCTTAACATTCTATAAACTGTTTGCGTTACGACTTGTAATCTTTTGCTTCTATATAATTAAAAAAAGTTACCTTTTGCATATACTCTTTAAGTTTCATTTTAAATATCATTTAATTTCTTTCTGTTTTGTTTTACGTTATCCGTAAGGGTAACATTCAAAATGATTATGAATTTAAAGCTTTGCATTAAATAACGAACACGAATTAAAAATTAATCATGTTTAATTGACGAAATGTAGTGGTATATTAACCTGAAACAAACTGGGCTGGGCTTGGCGCACACCCCTACTGCGCTAAGCTAGAGCAAGAACGCAAGAAGTGCAGCAACCCCGTATGGCAACCGTATTAAACAACCTTCCTAGTTCTGATAGTTCCATTTCAGGAACATCAAAGTAAAGCGTTATAACCACGGGTTTAAGTGGGGCCTTTCTCGAATAAATTTGGCATCCATAGCGGCTGTGATTCGTCACACTATATGAAAATTGCCTTGTCTACTTTTTATTTTGAACAAAGCAGTAGCCAAAATAACTTGATCAGTTTCTGCAGTTGCATGACTATCGCTTAAGACAGGGCCGAATTGTTGTTTCGATGATTTGGCTTCAGCTAACAATATTTGATTTGTATATGTTACTACTACTACACATAAAAAACAAACGAAGTGAAGTTAGATACAAATTTAAACAATTAAACTGGCTACTTGGGACAAAATCCAAATTATCGCTTGACAACAAACTTAAAATATATAAAGCAATAATTATAATTAATAATATGGAAGTATGGCATCAAGATATGGGGTACTGCAAGCAAAACCAACTTACAACTTCTACAAAGGTCGCAGTCTTAAATCTTAAGAATAATCTCTAATGCTGATTGGTATATTACTAATACAGATATACATTGTGACCTTAGTGTACCTACAATTGAGGAAACAATGAGATGTTCTAGCACTAAGTACACAAACCGAATGCTAATTCATACAAACCAAGAAATGAGACAACTACCTACAATAGATAGCTCAACACGCAGGAGACTGAAGCGGCTCGATCCAACAAACATAATGCATAGATACCTATAAGCATATACTACAATAACTATACACTAGATTTAATCTAACAGTAAACTTGTTTCTTATTGTCCATATACATTTATTAGTAGTAAATCTATGGAAATGAACGATGCGATATTCCGCGAAGAGTGGGGCAGTCGCATGTAATAAGATTACATAGATTACCAACGTAAATGTATATGAGTACAAATATTGTTTTTTATTATTCTCTTCTAATTTTAGTTATTATGATAATTACATTTATTACAAAGGTCGCAGTCTTAAATCTTAAGAATAATCTCTAATGCTGATTGGTATATTACTAATACAGATATACATTGTGACCTTAGTGTACCTACAATTGAGGAAACAATGAGATGTTCTAGCACTAAGTACACAAACCGATTGCTAATTCATACAAACCAAGAAATGAGACAACTACCTACAATAGATAGCTCAACACGCAGGAGACTGAAGCGGCTCGATCCAACAAACATAATGCATAGATACCTATAAGCATATACTACAATAACTATACACTAGATTTAATCTAACAGTAAACTTGTTTCTTATTGTCCATATACATTTATTAGTAGTAAATCTATGGAAATGAACGATGCGATATTCCGCGAAGAGTGGGGCAGTCGCATGTAATAAGATTACATAGATTACCAACGTAAATGTATATGAGTACAAATATTGTTTTTTATTATTCTCTTCTAATTTTAGTTATTATGATAATTACATTTATTACTTTAAGATAGAAATACATTAATGAAAATAAAATTACTTATTGTTTAAACAAAAAACAGATTGTAAACAATCAGGAAAATAAAACAAAAACAAAAAAACAAAATTTTGTGGCATATAAGTTGTATACCTGTGCAACAACGAGTTATGTTGTTGAAAATCCTTTACTATGTGTTGCTTTGCATTTTGACACATTGTGTCTTTTCTAAAACAATTAATGCATAATGATGCATTTTTAATGAATTTGAATCTGGAATTGCAGCAAATGAATTGCAAAACTGTATAAAATGTTCATTAGATTTTCAGAACGCACTTGTGCTTTACTATTTTGAGTTATCGACAATAAAGTTTTGTTACTTCGTTTATTATCAGCTTCCCGATCAGACTTTCGTAGTTTAGTTCGACTGACGAAGTCTCCTCAGCTGTCAAGTGTTGATATCACTTGTTAAGTGCCTTTTCGCATTCCATCCATGGAATACTTTCATAATTAAGATTTCCTTCCCATTTCGTCCTGGTTTTCTGATCTACTTTTGACATAACAATATGGATCAGCATTGCATTTGCTACCAGTAAATGGCGGAAACCGTATCAATCAATGTGCGAAGTGATAACGCTTATGGATTTGCCATAAGTGGTAACTCGGATAGTTTTGAGATACTGTCAAAACAGACTAAACAAATATTGTTATAGACACGCTTTAGAGCTGCCAACGCTTTATAATAATTGCTTTCTGTTACTTGAAAGACTGTCACAGTACCTAAAGCTTCTTGTTGAAGGCACGATAAAAGGTAATTTAATTTTTCAATATTGCTTAAACCTTGATCTCTGTCAACTAGGGTTTCAAATAGTCCAATGAAATTTCTATATTCTGAATAATTACCACAGAACCTAGGCAGCTTCATAAGTAGCAATTGATATGTCAGATACATTTTGCTTTTTGGATCGACCTTTAATGGACATTAGCAACGACTTAAATGCACTCATTATCTAAATCAGCTCTTGATTCGATTGAATCTACATTTTCGCTGACAAATTATTTTATACGACGAATATCTGCTAGTACCTTTTTGCGTTGGAATAATATTGAATCTATATCCAACGATGAACTATGTTTTATTTTCTTTTTATGTCCAGTCATAATGAAATGTAGCGTTATTTATACAAAAATGTATGCAAATATTTCAATTAGATATGAAATATTGAAGAACGAAATTTGAATGTAATTGTGTTTCGATTAACACACTGCGCTGCTTGCATTAAATCTGTAAATTAACAGAAAGCTGTAACTTTGAATATCTATTCTAACTACTATTTTGTTAACATAGAGTTTCGCTGTTTAATAGAAGCGTACAACGAAATGTATAGATGCTGCTGTGCCAAAACTTTATCGACGAAAACTATGTAAAACGTTCATGCGTGTTTGTATGCATGTTTGTACAAATATTAGGCGTCTACTGAGGCGACGAACGACGATAGATAATGCGCAGCAGAGCAATTGAACGATGACAATTTAAATAACGTCCAGCGAGATGAAGCGAGAGTTAGATAAATGAAGCTGCATACATACAGATATACATGCATACAATATGTTTGCGGTACTGCAATGAATGTCTGCTGCGGCGACGACAACGAAAGAAGATGCGCAAGCAGAGCGAGATGAGTGATAAATATGTATGAACGATTTTCAATATATACCAACTCCAACGAACGAAAAAATTTTCAAGTTACCGAAATAAAACTGTTGTTATGTATTATCTATAAGTTAGGTTTCCACGAATTTTATGTTCCCTTCAAATGCTGTCTTTTTATATATGTTTGTATATATAATAATTTCATTTTCAACTGCCAAATTATTCCACACTACGAGCAGGTTGGGTTTAATTGCATATACATATGTATGTATGTATGCCACTCTATGTTTGCCACTGCCGTAGTATCAAGTAATTTTGCACTTGTTACCTGGTTATTAATACTGCTCTTATAATTGTGATGTCATTCCGTGAATCCAACGATGAGCGAACCACAAAACGTTGTCGAAGTATGTCCAACGATGATCATATGATTGAAGCGTAGCGTAGATTTCAGCCGTATATGCAGCGACGAGATGATCGAAGCGCAGCGTAGATTGCAGCCGTTTATGCCCACCGCGACAATATGATCGAAGCGCAGCGTAGATTGCAGCCGTTTATGCCCACAGCGACGAGATGATTTAAAGCGCAGCGTAATGATTTGAAGCGCAGCGTAGATATATGTACATATGTATATATTTGCTCTGCCGCCGTTTTATTGCCGTTTTTTACGATTTTAATTTTATTTTTATTCACTTTTAATTATTTTATGTTGCGAAGCCTCGGCTAGTCCTCCCGGGGGCGCCAAAATGTTTGGAATTAAAGCCGACCCAAACTCGTAGGGCTAACTCAAAGTTATTGCAACTATTCTTGTATAGTCGTGGCTAACGCTTTTTTATTAAACAGTGAAAAACAATGCACGTCTGATTTATGTGGTTGAGCAGTTGATCGACAACTGACTTTTTAGTTTATTCCTTTAATTTTTTTGAGTAAATTTGCCGCATGCAAGCGGTTAAAGAATGCAAACGAGAGATAAACACTGTATGCTATTTATAAAAGTTACTGCTTATCAGTTTTGACTGTTACTATTCAATTTAGTTAATCTGCAACAATATACATATGTGTTCTAATTCGATTTGACTTAAAAATAATTAATTAATTTATGATTTTATATATTAATTATAAACATTGATGAAATGCCTTAACAATATCTTTGCATTCATTTGAAGTACGGGGACGAAATCTATTACACATGTTAATGGGATCGGGAAAAGTAATCGTGTTAAGATTGGTCAAAATCGGAGGGGGCTATGCCCCACCCCCCATACAAGCGATAAACAAAATTCAACATATCTTTTCAGCCATTTAAGGTACGGGGACGAAATTTATTACACATGTTAATGGGATCGGGAAAAGTAATCGTGTTAAGTTTGGTAAAAATCGGAGGGTGCTATGCCCCACCCTCCATAGAAGCGGTAAACAAAATTCAACATATTTTTGCATCCATCTGCTGCGGCGACGACATTGAAAGAAGATGCGCAAACAGAGCGAGATAAGCGGTAAATTTGTATGAACGATTTTCAATACATACCGACACCAACAAACGAAGAAATTTGAAAGTGATCGAAATGCAACTGTTGTATGTACTTATGCGAACCATTAGTGTTGAATAATTTTAATAATACGTATAAACTTGAAGCACCTTTTATTTAATGCAGCAATAGATAAATCGAAATAAAGCTAAATTCTCTTAATTTCTCTCTTGCATTGTTTTGTTTTGCTTACTGTAAGTTTCCAATGCTTAATAGATAAATGTTACAATAACAAGCATAGCTTTTTTTTTTTTTTTTTTTATTAATGAAATGTTTATATGCGATTAGTGCTCTGCTACCTTCTAGGCAACTTAATCTAATCAAACTTTGGTTCAAACGATTATTATAGCTATATTATTATAGGTTATGTACAGAGGTTTAGGGGAGGTATATTTAGTGATTAAAGTTATGTTCATTATGAAATTTAAGCCAAGACTCTGTCCAGCAGGTCTTGAGGGTGGTGGCATACACAAGCATAGCTGACGCATAATAACTGTATTATTCTTTAATTTGATTTGTGCTTATAACTATTTTTAAGGCAGCTGAGCTGCCACTCTCGAATTGTATACCATTTAAAGTGCACGTATTTCGCCGAATTAAAAGCCGTAAAAGATAAATAAATTCCGCCAAAAGTAAATAAACTCAAATTCACAAGTGTTTAATTATTTTTCGATTACTTAAAATAAAGTAATTTTTCATGGCGTCTGAGCAGTGACAAGTGAATTTAATTAAATTAATTTATTAAAAAGTGACAGTGCGGTAAAACTATTGTCAATACGGACAAACATTTTACAAATTTATATACAAATTTTTTTTTATAAAAGTGCATAAGATTGCAAAGAACAAAAAATTAACAAACACAAAGTAATTGTGCATGTATACGCCACAAGTGCAGTGACTGAAAAAAGTTTCGCAAACATAAAATAAATAAAATTAATAATAAATTAATTCGCGCGCGTCGTGTAATTTTACATAATTTAAACCAACATTTTGCCGCATCTTGCAACTGGGTAAAATTTTTTCAAAAAATCAATGTTGTCTTTCGATTTTTTTAAAACTTTGTGTAATTGTAGTACTTTATAAGAGAGGAAAGAGTGTATACATGTTTTTCGAAAATCTTCAATATTTTGATTTTTATCGGACATCAAAGTTGAAATTTTGCAGTAGTTTTGTGTTTTTAGTATGTGCTTTAAGTATGAATATCTTGGAGACATTGAAACCGATTTAGTTCGTGTTTTTTTTTTGTATAATAGGTAAAAATTCAACAATTTGAAAGAAATATTAGCCAAAATAAAATTTCAAAATTTTACCCAAAAAAAATCTTCTAAAACTTTGATTTCATTTTTTCGACCAGAAGCACCCCTTCGATTTTTCTTTAATAAATATTTGCATTCCTTATTTCTTCACGAAACTTTAAAAAAAAAAAACAAATTTATGGAGACTTTAAAAATAGCCGAGATATCAACGTTTTTGTCTTGCAGCGTACTTTTTTCCAAACGATTTTGTCTCGCGTAGCACGTTTATCAAACGAAATTGTTACTGGCGCCGAAAGGATTATAACTGTACCCGTCATTGTTGAAGTTTTTTAAATCGCTGATGTTGTTGTTGCTGACGCTGAAGTATATGTCATCTAAATTTGTCTGCTATTGAATTTTATTTTCGATTAACGCTTAGGCGAAGAATGTAGCATAGTTATCACTTTTATGTTTTAAGATTATTTGAATTGAGTTTTTGAAAAAAAAAAAAATGGTTTCTAAAAAGTGTTGCAATTCCTTACGGAAAGAAAAACATAGGAAGGTATTAGATGTAAAGAGACTTCGGGCTTTAGATGGTCGTGGTTAGAAAGCTTAAATTTAGGAGAAAGAAGTTTAGTGTGTGACTCGTGTCGATTAGAGTTATAAAAAAAATCGAGAAATGCTAGTGAAAATCAAGACGTTGAAATGCAAGTTCCATAGATATTTGAAGAAATAAATGAAAATTTTAATGAGTTTAATCTAGATAAAAATATTTTTTGTTTAAATAACATTCTCTCGGTTTTAGGTGTCTCACCTATTACAAAACGAAATGATCTTCGTTCAAAAGTATCTCAAGTAGCTAAAATAAAAGAAATTAAAACCGCGTTTGATTTACAATTAAAAACGGTATTTAGTGAAGAGAGTGTTTTTACACATGATGTTGAAAGTTTGGAAACAGTTTCTGAAATAAAAGAAAAAACACAAAAAGCTAAGAATAAAACCGAAATTGCAACGTTTTTAACAATGTTACCAAAAACATGGTATATTCGAAGAATATCAGAGTACTTTGACGTGTCATATACTTTAGCACGCAAAGCCGTTCATTTGCATGAGAAGGAAGGAATCGGTTCTTCCCCAAATTCTTATAAAGGTCATCCGCTTTCTCAAGAAATGCAGCAACTTGTAGAAAAATTATTACCAGGAAAAAACGATTTTGTGTCCTGCATAAAAAATGGAGTTCGAAGTCATGTTCAAAAAAGATTGTTGCTTGGGAATTTAAAAGAAGTTTATGCTCTTTTTAAAGAAAAACACCCAAATAGTTTGCCCAAATTTAGTGTGCTTCGACCAAAAGAGTGCATGATTGCGGGAAGCAATGGCAACCATTTTGTTTGCGTGTATGAAATACATTAAAATGTCAAACTGATGATTGACGATGGACTCAAAAAATTGATCAAAACAAATCCAGAATTGCCACTACTTGATTCTTATAAAGATATTTTGCAATTTATGTTATGTGATCCTTCTTCTCCTTCTTGTAACCTACTTCTTTGTGATAATTGTGCAGGTGTTGAAAAGCTGAGTGATGTACTAACCAAGCTCTTCGATGACAATTTTATCAGTTCAGTAGTGTATAGAAATTGGATTGCAACTGATCGAACTATGATACAAACTTTAACAGATACTGCCGATGATTTTATCGACAAATTTGTAACAAATTTGCAAGCGCTCCTAAAACATGAATTTATTTGTAGCCAGCAGAGTAACTATTTTCAAGGCTTAGAAAATACTTTAAAGGAGAATTCCTGGTGAAGGGAGATTTTGCTGAGAACTATCAAGCGGTCATCCAAGATGCCATTCAGAGCCACTACTGGGTAAAACAACAAATTACATTGCATCCCTTAGTTGCTTATTACAACAATGGAAGTGAAATAAAACCCGATTGTTATGCGATAATATCAGAAGACTTAAAGCATGATGCAAATGCAAAAAATTTGTTTATTCGAAAGTTAATATCCGAATTAAAGACAAAGCATGAGAAAATTTAAAAAATTATTTACATAACCGATGGAGCAGGAAGTCAGTACAAAAACAAATATAATTTTATAAATCTTTGCCATCATTATAATGATTTCAAAATCAAGGCGGAATGGCATTTTTATGCGACTTCGCATGGAAAGAGTCCCTGCGATGGTATTGTGGGTCCCATAAAACGAATAGCTACTACTGCTAGTCTTCAAAATGTAAGCAATGAGCCTATGGTAACAGCAAGACAATTCTATGAATGGTATTTTCATTGTAAATCAAACGCGGTTTTAATTTCATTTATTTTAGCTACTTGAGCTACTTTTGAACGAAGATCATTTCGTTTTGTAATAGGTGAGACACCTAAAACCGAGAGAACGTTATTTAAACAAAAAATATTTTTATCTAGATTAAACTCATTAAAATTTTCATTTGTTTCTTCAAATATCTCTGGAACTTGCATTTCAACGTCTTGATTTTCACTAGCATTTCTCGATTTGTTGTTTAACTCTAATCGACACGAGTCACACACTAAACTCTTTACATCTAATACCTTCCTATGTTTTTCTTTCCGTAAGGGATTGCAACACTTTTTAAAAACCACTTTTTATGTTCAAAAACTCAATTCAAATAATCTTAAAACATAAAAGTGATAACTATGCTATATTCTTCGCCTAAGCGTTAATCGAAAATAAAATGCAATAGAAGACAAATTCAGATGACATACACTTCAGCGTCAGCAACAACAACATCAGCGATTTAAAAAACTTCAACAATGACGGGTACAGTTATAATCCTTTCGGCGCCAGTAACAATTTCGTTTGATAAACGTGCTACGCGAGACAAAATCGTTTGAAAAAAGTACGCTGAAAGACAATAACGTTGATATCTCGGTGTACTGAGACTTATGCGGTATACACACCGTTTGAGTAGTTTTTAGATACTGTTTTGTTATTTCTAAAGTACATGCTTATATAATATTTTTTATTTGCTAAACATTAGGTGGGTCTTTAGCTATCTATAGCTGCGCCGCGTTGTCCATATCAGTATATGGCGATGTGTATCCGCTGGGGTCTTTTGTTTCATCAACAGATAGCAGTTAATGTTCGTTTTGTACATATATCTATCAGCAGCTCAGAGATTTATGGCTGCTCAGAATATACTTTGCTTAAGTGGACTGCATGTTCGTTTCGTGTGTGGAAACATGATGTTTCTAATTATATCTGAATGATTTGCTATCGCTGGGAACCGCAGTTTTATGACCCAAACAGTCAAACGAAAGAAATTATGTTCAAGCGTGAACATTCTGCGGGGGGGGCAGAAAATGCAATTTTTATCTTCTTCTTTCTATGCACACCTCGTCTTGTCAGCTTTGATCCTTGTAGAAAAATTATTACCAGGAAAAAACGATTTTGTGTCCTGCATAAAAAATGGAGTTCGAAGTCATGTTCAAAAAAGATTGTTGCTTGGGAATTTAAAAGAAGTTTATGCTCTTTTTAAAGAAAAACACCCAAATAGTTTGCCCAAATTTAGTGTGCTTCGACCAAAAGAGTGCATGATTGCGGGAAGCAATGGCAACCATTTTGTTTGCGTGTATGAAATACATTAAAATGTCAAACTGATGATTGACGATGGACTCAAAAAATTGATCAAAACAAATCCAGAATTGCCACTACTTGATTCTTATAAAGATATTTTGCAATTTATGTTATGTGATCCTTCTTCTCCTTTTTGTAACCTACTTCTTTGTGATAATTGTGCAGGTGTTGAAAAGCTGAGTGATGTACTAACCAAGCTCTTCGATGACAATTTTATCAGTTCAGTAGTGTATAGAAATTGGATTGCAACTGATCGAACTATGATACAAACTTTAACAGATACTGCCGATGATTTTATCGACAAATTTGTAACAAATTTGCAAGCGCTCCTAAAACATGAATTTATTTGTAGCCAGCAGAGTAACTATTTTCAAGGCTTAGAAAATACTTTAAAGGAGAATTCCTGGTGAAGGGAGATTTTGCTGAGAACTATCAAGCGGTCATCCAAGATGCCATTCAGAGCCACTACTGGGTAAAACAACAAATTACATTGCATCCCTTAGTTGCTTATTACAACAATGGAAGTGAAATAAAACCCGATTGTTATGCGATAATATCAGAAGACTTAAAGCATGATGAAAATGCAAAAAATTTGTTTATTCGAAAGTTAATATCCGAATTAAAGACAAAGCATGAGAAAATTTAAAAAATTATTTACATAACCGATGGAGCAGGAAGTCAGTACAAAAACAAATATAATTTTATAAATCTTTGCCATCATTATAATGATTTCAAAATCAAAGCGGAATGGCATTTTTATGCGACTTCGCATGGAAAGAGTCCTTGCGATGGTATTGTGGGTCCCATAAAACGAATAGCTACTACTGCTAGTCTTCAAAATGTAAGCAATGAGCCTATGGTAACAGCAAGACAATTCTATGAATGGTATTTTCATTGTAAATCAAACGCGGTTTTAATTTCATTTATTTTAGCTACTTGAGCTACTTTTGAACGAAGATCATTTCGTTTTGTAATAGGTGAGACACCTAAAACCGAGAGAATGTTATTTAAACAAAAAATATTTTTATCTAGATTAAACTCATTAAAATTTTCATTTGTTTCTTCAAATATCTCTGGAACTTGCATTTCAACGTCTTGATTTTCACTAGCATTTCTCGATTTGTTGTTTAACTCTAATCGACACGAGTCACACACTAAACTCTTTACATCTAATACCTTCCTATGTTTTTCTTTCCGTAAGGGATTGCAACACTTTTTAAAAACCACTTTTTATGTTCAAAAACTCAATTCAAATAATCTTAAAACATAAAAGTGATAACTATGCTATATTCTTCGCCTAAGCGTTAATCGAAAATAAAATGCAATAGAAGACAAATTCAGATGACATACACTTCAGCGTCAGCAACAACAACATCAGCGATTTAAAAAACTTCAACAATGACGGGTACAGTTATAATCCTTTCGGCGCCAGTAACAATTTCGTTTGATAAACGTGCTACGCGAGACAAAATCGTTTGAAAAAAGTACGCTGAAAGACAATAACGTTGATATCTCGGTGTACTGAGACTTATGCGGTATACACACCGTTTGAGTAGTTTTTAGATACTGTTTTGTTATTTCTAAAGTACATGCTTATATAATATTTCTTATTTGCTAAACATTAGGTGGGTCTTTAGCTATCTATAGCTGCGCCGCGTTGTCCATATCAGTATATGGCGATGTGTATCCGCTGGGGTCTTTTGTTTCATCAACAGATAGCAGTTAATGTTCGTTTTGTACATATATCTATCAGCAGCTCAGAGATTTATGGCTGCTCAGAATATACTTTGCTTAAGTGGACTGCATGTTCGTTTCGTGTGTGGAAACATGATGTTTCTAATTATATCTGAATGATTTGCTATCGCTGGGAACCGCAGTTTTATGACCCAAACAGTCAAACGAAAGAAATTATGTTCAAGCGTGAACATTCTGCGGGGGGGCAGAAAATGCAATTTTTATCTTCTTCTTTCTATGCACACCTCGTCTTGTCAGCTTTGATCCTTGTAGAAAAATTATTACCAGGAAAAAACGATTTTGTGTCCTGCATAAAAAATGGAGTTCGAAGTCATGTTCAAAAAAGATTGTTGCTTGGGAATTTAAAAGAAGTTTATGCTCTTTTTAAAGAAAAACACCCAAATAGTTTGCCCAAATTTAGTGTGCTTCGACCAAAAGAGTGCATGATTGCGGGAAGCAATGGCAACCATTTTGTTTGCGTGTATGAAATACATTAAAATGTCAAACTGATGATTGACGATGGACTCAAAAAATTGATCAAAACAAATCCAGAATTGCCACTACTTGATTCTTATAAAGATATTTTGCAATTTATGTTATGTGATCCTTCTTCTCCTTTTTGTAACCTACTTCTTTGTGATAATTGTGCAGGTGTTGAAAAGCTGAGTGATGTACTAACCAAGCTCTTCGATGACAATTTTATCAGTTCAGTAGTGTATAGAAATTGGATTGCAACTGATCGAACTATGATACAAACTTTAACAGATACTGCCGATGATTTTATCGACAAATTTGTAACAAATTTGCAAGCGCTCCTAAAACATGAATTTATTTGTAGCCAGCAGAGTAACTATTTTCAAGGCTTAGAAAATACTTTAAAGGAGAATTCCTGGTGAAGGGAGATTTTGCTGAGAACTATCAAGCGGTCATCCAAGATGCCATTCAGAGCCACTACTGGGTAAAACAACAAATTACATTGCATCCCTTAGTTGCTTATTACAACAATGGAAGTGAAATAAAACCCGATTGTTATGCGATAATATCAGAAGACTTAAAGCATGATGCAAATGCAAAAAAATTTGTTTATTCGAAAGTTAATATCCGAATTAAAGACAAAGCATGAGAAAATTTAAAAAATTATTTACATAACCGATGGAGCAGGAAGTCAGTACAAAAACAAATATAATTTTATAAATCTTTGCCATCATTATAATGATTTCAAAATCAAGGCGGAATGGCATTTTTATGCGACTTCGCATGGAAAGAGTCCCTGCGATGGTATTGTGGGTCCCATAAAACGAATAGCTACTACTGCTAGTCTTCAAAATGTAAGCAATGAGCCTATGGTAACAGCAAGACAATTCTATGAATGGTATTTTAATTGTAAATCAAACGCGGTTTTAATTTCATTTATTTTAGCTACTTGAGCTACTTTTGAACGAAGATCATTTCGTTTTGTAATAGGTGAGACACCTAAAACCGAGAGAATGTTATTTAAACAAAAAATATTTTTATCTAGATTAAACTCATTAAAATTTTCATTTGTTTCTTCAAATATCTCTGGAACTTGCATTTCAACGTATTGATTTTTACTAGCATTTCTCGATTTTTTGTTTAACTCTAATCGACACGAGTCACACACTAAACTTCTTTCTCCTAAATTTAAGCTTTCTAACCACGACCATCTAAAGCCCAAGTCTCTTTACATCTAATACCTTCCTATGTTTTTCTTTCCGTAAGGGATTGCAACACTTTTTAAAAACCATTTTTTATGTTCAAAAACTCAATTCAAATAATCTTAAAACATAAAAGTGATAACTATGCTACATTCTTCGCCTAAGCGTTAATCGAAAATAAAATGCAATAGCAGACAAATTCAGATGACATACACTTCAGCGTCAGCAACAACAACATCAGCGATTTAAAAAACTTCAACAATGACGGGTACAGTTATAATCCTTTCGGCGCCAGTAACAATTTCGTTTGATAAGCGTGCGACGCGAGACAAAATCGTTTGAAAAAAGTACGCTGAAAGACAATAACGTTGATATCTCGGTGTACTGAGACATATGCGGTATACACACCGTTTGAGTAGTTTTTAGATACTGTTTTGTTATTTCTAAAGTACATGCTTATATAATATTTCTTATTTGCTAAACATAAGGTGGGTCTTTAGCTATCTATAGCTGCGCCGCGTTGTCCATATCAGTATATGGCGATGTGTATCCGCTGGGGTCTTTTGTTTCATCAACAGATAGCAGTTAATGTTCGTTTTGTACATATATCTATCAGCAGCTCAGAGATTTATGGCTGCTCAGAATATACTTTGCTTAAGTGGACTGCATGTTCGTTTCGTGTGTGGAAACATGATGTTTCTAATTATATCTGAATGATTTGCTATCGCTGGGAACCGCAGTTTTATGACCCAAACAGTCAAACGAAAGAAATTATGTTCAAGCGTGAACATTCTGCGGGGGGCAGAAAATGCAATTTTTATCTTCTTCTTTCTATGCACACCTCGTCTTGTCAGCTTTGATCCT
>JAWNNP010003146.1:0-57019 GCA_035044805.1 Leucophenga maculata
TGTTGCTGCTCTTCTTGCTGTCGTTTCTCTAATTGTTCCTGGTGTTTTTGTTGTTTAATCCTCAGTTGTTGTTGTTGCTCCAGATGTAACTTTCCCAGTTGGCTTATGCAGTGTTCTTTAAATAAGAACCTGACTCTCTTTTCCTGGTAAATTTCTTCCCAGTCTACAGTTTTCTCGTTATCTGAGTTTTGGTCGTGTGCTCCGACCTCGTCGTAGAAAGCTATGAACGATGATACCGGTAATTCGGGTTCCTTGTCCTCCGGTATAACGGGTAACATTTGCGCAGCCCTAGACAGAATCGTTGTCTGGTGACTTCCGAAGTATGTTTGCCAGTGGTGGTTACTGTTGACCACTTGTTGATTATGATTTCCTTTAGAGGTTGCTTTCTTCTTTGCACGATAGTGTGCGTTGTTTTTGTGTTTGTAAGTAAAAGGGCTGCACTGGAGCTAGATGTCTCCGTGTATCCTGAATGCGAGTCGTCCCGAAGAAACTGGATGTTTCTTTTGATAAAAACACTTGATATATTCAGGGTGTAAGTCGTCCAAAAAAAGAAACTGAATGTTTCTTTTAATTATAACACTCGATGTTTATAATAATAAAAAACACACTTGATAATTTTTTTACACTTGTTTTATTTTGATGTTTTTTGTTTGGCTTAGATATCTTTCAACTTTACGACTGGCTGCCTTCGACTTATAGACTCATAGACTCATTTGTTCTTAATTATACTTAGGCTATTTATACTTTTATAAAGCAAGGAAAAGCATTGACGCAGCAATTTGATATTGCAAAAAATAATTATCGAGAATGCAATGGTTTGCAATAAGTCGTAAAGACAATTTAAATATTGCAGACGCTTATGTTTCAATAATTCGGAAATATTGCAGACGCTTACGTTTGCAATAATTCGGAAAAAATAATTATTGGGAATGCAATGGTTTGCAATAATTGTAGAGCGCGTTTTAATTTAAGTTTGCAAGAATTGGAAGAAAAGTTAGGGCGCGTGTGAATTAAATAATTGCAATCTTGCAATTATGTGAGCGTGCGCAAAATTAAATAATTTTGGCTGTGCAGACTTTTGTGTCCGCTTCTATAGTTTTATGGGCTATGCCGACTTTTGTGTCCGCTATGTCCATTACTATAGTATCTTATGTTATATTATCTTTAACTACTAAACAGTACAGTTCACGTTTCTACGAAAAGGTCGCCGTTCAACTTTTGTTCGGCGTAAAAATGAAAAATGCATCTGAGGAGCGTATTATGCAGTTACTTGAAGAGGAGATGTACGACAATTTTGATGATGAGAGAAAGCAGTTATGGCAATGTGCAAAAACAGACATTCGGATAGCTCAAGCCTCGTATAAGAAGCAGTTTGATAAGAAACGAAAACCTGAGTACGGATACAAAATAGGCGATCTAGTTGCAATCCGTCGCAAGCAGTTTGTTGCTGGAAGAAAATTGGCAAGTGAATATTTAGGACCCTACGAGATTAACAACGTCAAACGAAATGGGCGTTCTGATGTACGAAGAGCAGCAGATGTCGAAGGACCTAAAAACACGGTCACAAGTTGTGACAACATGAAGATGTGGAGGTATGCAGTAAACCACGATTATCCCTGATCATCGGAGGCCGATGATTAGTCAGGACGGCCGAATGTAAGATGTGTAGTGGAGTAGTTGTGTCGCATTGACATCAACTGTCAGTTGTCAGCAGCCTAGATATACGGTTAATCAGGAGCGTCTCAGTAGTCAGCAGTCTATCGGCAGTCAGTAGTTACAGTAGTTCTGAGCGAACCTTCAGCCGAGCAATTCGTCCTTGTAGTATCGTCGCGCATTCAGCCGAGCATAAAGTGTACAGTTGCAACCGTCGACAAGTAGCCGGGTCTAATTAATTTACTATTAATATTAAACTACATATACCATATTATAACCTACACTAAGAATAAACGTTAATTAAATACTAAATGAGTATCATCTACATTGATTTACCATTTACATGTATGTGTACATTTATGAACTATAAAATCCCTTCAGTAGGGGTTGCCATACTGGCATCTTAACAACTACAAATTTAACTAACTCCTGGGCAGTGCTTCCAACTTTTGATCAGAAAAATAGCTATTTCTGACTGGAAAGAAAAGGGAAAAAAGCTGAAAATCTGCGGTTGCTACCAGAATCTTTATAACTGAAAACGTCTCTCCAAAACTTTGTCGTGTCGATGATGTTTTCAAATGAACATCGCTATATTGGCATTCAATTTCAGAAATATTTTTTAATTTAAGGTACTCCAAAATTTAGCTAATTTTTTTCTTCTTTGCACACAAGATTTTGTCGACGGAAAAAACGTCAACCTGCTTGAGAATTTCAAAATTATCTGGTAGCCTTAAATTGAAAACCAAATTATTTCATCGCTTATAAGAGAATAACACAAAATTGCTTACCTCTGTTTTAATTGCTTCATCAGCTCAATCAAAAAATTTGTGCAGCCGGTAACGAAGTTCTTTTTCAAATACAAATTTGATGAATTATTCAATTTCTTATGTTTTATATGAGAGCTAAGATTTAAATAAAGATTGTGGTATTTTTTTTTTTAATTTAGTGTACAATAAATGTGTGTTTAAACATAAAATATAGAAAAGAATTCATTGCAAAACGTTGGCATGTCGTGAATAAATAGACAATAGAAAAGACTAGCATATATATATAGGAAATGTTATGCATTGTTAAAGTTACAACAAATTGAGAAAAACAATATATAAATGTGTTTAATATGTGCCCGTCTTTTATGATTAAGAACTAAAATCGCGCGTCATTGTGCGAGAAAGTAATTACGTGTCATTATAGTGCAAACTGTATAAGAAGTAATCTTAAAACACGTCGTAGCACAATTTTGCACATGTGTGCGTATTTTCTTTTTTTCTAGCTGAGGTTCAGTTTGCTTATGAAAAGTTGCTCGCTGTTTTTATAGAAAATCATAGAAGTGCTTCCCGCTGTTTCGAGTTGGAATTTCGAAGAACTGTAGCCATACAACTTAACATACACGGGAAGAGCGATTAAATTAATAGTAAAGTAAGCAGATTTGACTTACACATCAGAAAGTACTTAACAATATGAGGCAAAAGTATGACCAATTTTAAGAAAAAGCATAACAAATATCTTTTGTCTTAAATAGTTTTTAAAGTTGATACAACGTCGTCATTAAATGCTAAAGCGTCAACATCTAGATCATTACCGATTGGGTATGTAAATGCTGGACCCCGTCTAAAGAGTAAATTGGCATCCGATTTAGCAGGTACTCAAGGTCACTACACATCTCTGTAGTTTCGGCTGAAAAAAAAACAACGAAAAAGATACCACTCTAGTGTTAAAAAAACACAATTCTTACTCCAAGTAACCCAAATATGGCAAAGAAAAACCTTTTTGCGTTAAAGAATGAGTCAGAACCACTTATGGCGGATGAGGTTTTAGCATTCCTGCATGAAAATTCTTTAATTAAAAGCCAATACAAATAGCCGATCGTGTGATCTTATTCCCGCTTACAACAAAGTGAGAAAAGCAATATCTAAATGTAGGCCTCTGGATATTACTGTAACCGATACAGTTGCGTAAGTCCCGTCACAAAGCCTCCTAGATCACACTAGTTGCCGGATAATACAAACGCAAAAAGATATATTTGAGCAGTTTGGAAATATATCAAGTTGACTCTTATTGCAAGCTATGGATATGACGGAACATCCGGCCAAATCACTTATAAACAAAACTTTATCTGCTGCGATCCGATGCTTTTCGGCCAAACGTTTCTCGTAACAAAATTAATTCCACTAAAATTGTTGAATGATATTGGAAATATTTTGTGGATAAATCTTACTCCTCAGTCCATTATATTTTGTACGCCAATCAAACTTATATTTTTCAAAGCCCATAAAAAACTTGGACGATCAAATAAAAGATTTGTTTTCCTATGTCTGTACAGTTATAAATTGAAGAAATATTACAGAAAATTATGACCTGTATATGACACTTTTTGACGGAAAAGTTTATAAAACATTTCGACAGCAACTAAATCTAGCCAATCATGTCCCATCTGGATATGACGGAACATCCGGCCAAATCATGGATATGACGGAACATCCGGCCAAATCACTTATAAACAAAACTTTATCTGCTGCGATCCGATGCTTTTCGGCCAAACGTTTCTCGTAACAAAATTAATTCCACTAAAATTATTGAATGATATTGGAAATATTTTGTGGATAAATCTTACTCCTCAGTCCATTATATTTTGTACGCCAATCAAACTTATATTTTTCAAAGCCCATAAAAAACTTGGACGATCAAATAAATAAATAAATGTCTGTACAGTTATAAATTGAAGAAATATTACAGAAAATTATGACCTGTATATGAAACTTTTTGACGGAAAAGTTTATAAAACATTTCGACAGCAACTAAATCTAGCCAATCATGTCCCATCTGTGGAGGAATTTCAAAAAATTTTATAAAAAGTGGCAATATGGGCTCACCAAAATTTAAGCCTAGGCCTGAACCATTACAATATGGCATGAAGCATTACAATATGGTATGAGTCCATTCCACGTGGATTCAAATTTTTGAGTTTGTTCTTAAAATTGCTTATAGAATTGAACTCAAGATATGACAAGTTAGAGATGAAAATGGAAAAATTAAATGCCGGAACCGAAAAAACCTATTCGGAAGAATATGGCCCTACATGTCGACAAGCCTAAACAGAATAGGAGTGGGAACACCAACGAAACAGCAAGGAGAGCCTTTGTAAAACTTAAGCTACTAGCTGAAATCTTAGGTCTTAATGAGTCTATATATTTTCACAACATTTTAATTGCGATTTCTTGCCAGCTGCCAACTGATGTAAATCAATTTCAAATATATTGCCAAAAAAACCGTAACACTCTAAATGTCGTTGTTTTCATGGCTTCCATAAAGTTTTAGTGCATGGATTCCAAATAATAGGAGCCCTTGTACTGTCTGAAAGTGTTCTTGGAGAAAACGCCTCAGAAGCTCGCAACAAATATTACAAGATTGACAGGCTAATACATGCTCGAAAGAATATACGACGAAACAATATGACAGATGTTTTCCAAAGAGCAATGGATTCCTAAGATCCTCTTTTATCGAAGGTCAAAACAAAAAAAAAAAAACCCTATTGCCAGCAGCTGTAATAGAGCTTTTGGAATGACAAAGTTTTGAAAATATTTATAGTAATGATTAAAACAATAATATTTCCCCAGAAACTCATATTAACTCTAACAATTGTGACAGTGAAGATTCTGAAACTCCAAATTCCTTTGCAATTATAATAGACTTAGAAGTAGATTATTAATAGTTTTTTATAATCTGAAAAACTTAAGTATAATTATTTTTTTTCAAACATGTTTATTTTTTCCTTATTAGTATTAAGTTTACATGTAAAAATAATTTATTAATTTATGAATATATATGAGCATAATGAATAAAGGTTCAAAAATTAATGTGAACGAACGGATCTTATATCGGCGGTAAGAGTAGGCGTGGTCGGATTGGTCTGAAATTAAGATATATTTTTATGTACATTGATACTATTATATGTACCAAATTTCAAATCTCTAGCTTTATTATTTTAATATACGTAAACAAAATCGGGTGTCTGGCCCAATGTGCGATAAAGGAGTGACACCGGAACCACCATTTAACGATGGCACTATTGTAGAGCCACCGGGCAGTAACGAGGTCCATTCGGTTATTGAAAAGCTGAAAAATAAAAAAGCGGCAGGCTCTGATGGGCTGCCAGCTGAGTTATTTAAGTCCGGCGGCGAAGATTTGATTGGAGTAAGCACCAACTTTTATGCACGATATGGTTCGATGAACGCATACCCAATGACTGGAATCTCAGTGTTCTCTGTCCTATCTTTAAGAAAGGAAACCCCGCTGTTTATGCCAACTACCGCTGAATAAGTCTTCTTGCCGTCGGATATAAGATTGTGTCGCGGGTATTGTGTAATAGGCTGAAGCCATATACGGATTCACTGGTATGACCAGGTATAGAGAGATCTCTCCGTACTTGGCATTCAAAATAACTCGCGCCAGCGCGCACAAGATTATGGAAGCTGGCGCGCCTTGCTTACCGAAAGACGGTTGAACGCCATTTAAGTAAGTAAGTAATGCCTTTACAAATATTGAATTTAAATTTAGCGAAATGGTTTATATTTTTTCAACATCTTGGTTCTATAAAAAAATGTGTACATTAACTTTATACAAATATATGTAAAAGGTACAAAGAGTTTATAAGTATATCACCATCAAAAGTCGAGTCGCTATAGACATGCCCGTCTTTCTCGCTGTCCGTATGAAAATCGAGATCTTATAACATTAAATCAGTAACAGAAAGTGTTTTTGCCATTTCGTCTCACAATACTTTTGAGTATTTAAATATTCAAAATTTGTTTATGGGTAATCTTGTAATCATAAAATTACAATAGTTGCAGATTGCTCACTGCGATCTATTTAAAACTATGTGTGTATGAAATACATAAAATTCCACCTGCAGTTACAATTGCTAATCACATCAGGCACTACGAAACAGCATGATCATTATACTCGTACAACTATATTTTTATTCCCAGATAACTTATATCTGGACCATGCTGGCACTACCCTCTATGCTGATAGTCAGATTGCTAATGCAACACACACGTTGCAGCGCAATATATATTGCAATCCGCACACCTGTCGCTCGACAGGCGACCTGGTGGATCAGGTCCGCTACAAGTAAGTTCATTGTTTGTTCTTTCACATGCTTAAAGGAAATTGTAAAAATCTGTCGTTTTCAGGATACTGAACTTTTTCAACACCAACTCAGAGGAATATCATGTCGTGTTTACTGCGAATGCTACTGCAGCTTTAAAGCTCGTTGCTGAGTGTTTTAGATTTCAAAATGTAGAGAACGGAGGCAATTTTTATTACTGCCAAGATAATCATACGTCGGTGTTGGGTATGCGCGCAGTAGTGCGTACCAAAAATATATTTGTTCTCAGTAAGAATGAAATTCTAGCAAATTTAAATGAGGCACCCAAAGATGCAACCAAAATAGCCAAAAGTAATGATTTGGACGTTGGTAACTCACTTGTGACATTTTCAGCACAGTGTAATTTTAGTGGTTATAAACTACCATTAAGCGTTATTAGTGCCATGCAGCGTTTTGGGCTGGCAATATATGGCACCAATGTAAACCCTCAGAAAGGCAAGCCTGTATCACACAATCATACATGCTACGTTTGTCTCGATGCTGCGTCCTATGTTGGCACAAGCTTTCTTGATCTGAATAAATATAAGCCGGACTTTATCAGTATTTCATTCTACAAAATGTTTGGGTACGTATCAAGTTTTGTCATTTCACAATATGTGCATATTTAATCAGAGATCACTGAAATTTTGAAATAACTAGTCTTAGGGAGCGTTCAAGTATTACGTAACGCAATTTTTGAAGATTTTTGACGTTTTTTGTTACTTAACATGTTTTAAGAAAGAGCCCTCCCGCCCCTGTAACGCGTCGTAACGTTTTACGAGACAAAACAAACCACAACAACAATTGGTAGTTATTTTCTTAGGTTATCTCAGAAACTTTAGCTTTAACTTAGTAAATCTCATGCATTAGTTTAATTGACTGACCATGATAATGATGGAAAACGGCTTGGTTCTTGGAAATTTGTGAAGCACCATTGAAATATTTTAGGCCAAATTAAAAAAAAACAAATCGCCTAGCTAACATCACAACATTCTCGATTATACATGGCATGTTGAGCAATACAATACAGCTCCACTTGGGCAATTTCTTTATACCGTCTCGAAGCAGTCGTTATAATCGTGTCCAACGCTCGGTAATTGCGAATGCATCACTTTTAAAGTTGCCTTCAAAGTGATCACATGTATCTTGTCGCAGAGTATTTATACGGTTGTGGAAATGTATGTAACAGGAAGAAGGAGGCAACACAGACCCCATGTCCGTCTGGCCGTTAGTATGAAAATTGAGATGTTAGAGACTATAAGAGATAGAGCTATATTGATATACTCTTTTCTAATGCAAATAAAATATCCCACACGGATCAAGGTAGGAGTATATGTAACATAGAAACTTTAGGTTCAATGGGGTACAGAGTAACTCGAGGTCAAGCATACTCGACTGCTGTATTTTTTCTTGTTACTTTTTGATACTTTAAAAGTTTTTGATATGGCACCAAGTAGGTGTTAGTGCTGCATAGAATCGTATAAGAGTTCATCTGCTGGATAAACTGTAAGTTTCTTTAAATTTCCAGTTGATCCAGTAAGAAAAGACAAATGGATTTTTAATATGATCGTATTGCAAATTACAAGCACTATTTAAAAAAACTGGCTCATCACGCCGTGCCTTTGATATTAGGAAAAGATAATGGCAATGACATAATTTTTGTAAATCAGGATCCAAGTCTGAATATGTGCTTACTTTAATGCTGGAAAAGAATAACGACGTAAGTTTTTCAAATCTGGATCCAAGTCATATACCAGATTTTAAGTTATTTTATAGAATGCAATACTCTAAAATTAAGAGAGAAAAGTCTTTGAAACTAGATTAAAAATGAAAGAAGGAATAGTCGCGACTTTCTCAAAGCAAAATTATTGCGTGGCCAAATTGAAATAAACTTTAAAATGGTTTGTTAAAACAAAACAAACAAGACTCACAGAAATGTTCGAGACAGTCTCTCGGCGCATATTATTCGATGACTAAGAAAATAGCTACTTCACTGACCGAAGGGGATTTTGAGACAGTAGCTATGCTCCCATTTTCGCAATCGCAAAAATTTTGCTTTTTTCGTTATCAAAACTTTTGAGTTTTCAAATCGATTGCAGTTAGGCAAGTGGATTGAAAAATAAATGCAATATTTCAAACAAATAACCACTTGCGTTTAAAAATATTTTTGTCTTATTTTATAAGGTTTTAAGATTGTTTTGATATACTGTTCAATATTATTGATACTGATTTTAAACTTTAAATAATTATTTAATGAGTGTGCCTCAAATTTTCTAAACTGTAAAATCAATCAGAACAAAAGTAATTTGTGATTTGCTAAGACCGATAAACGAAGATTTGTCTTATTAATTGGCGGAACGCGAAATGTTTCGAAACAATGTATAAACTCGGCATAATTTGCTTTGTATATTTGTGTGTAAAGTATTAACGTTTAAAAAGTAAAATAATAATAAAAAATAACTTTTTTGGTGCAATCAGCTGTTTGACATAAAGAGACGTAGTGCATTTGTCGCAAAAATATGTATACGTTGAAATTCTAGAATTTTAAGCCTTCTTTTGGCTTCAAAACATGCCATTGCAAATAAAAATGGCAATTCGAAATTTTACACAAAATCAAAACATTAACCAAACAGCTGTCAATATATATATTTTTTAAAATTTTTTGTCACATCTTTTCGGTCGATTAAAAAACTAATTTGAATTTTTTCTAAACATACTTAGTTGACCGTCATTCGGTTATGGCCGCATTTTGGAAGATTGGCCATTTGTTGTAGTCTTGTGCGCGCTGGCGCCAGTTGTTATGAATGCAAAATACGCTGAGATCTCTCTTTATACCCGTTCTTTTCAACGTGCCCGGTCGTTGTCTAGCCCGACTTATTCTGTATGTACGTACACTGTCGAGGCATGTATTCCATCAGCAGATTGAATAAATCGCACAGCGCATCACCGTGTCTGAAATATTTCTTAAAATCAATGGTGGTCAAAGGTTATTTCCTACCTAGACAACGCTTTGGCTATTTGATAACCTCATCGTGCAAAGACGAACGATCTTTGCCGGAATACCTAGTGCAGACAGGGCGTCGAAAAATTGTTGTAATATGAATGTTTGGTCACTGGTCGACCTTTCTGGTCTGAAGCCTATCAGTGAGTCCGTATATGGCTTTTCCGGGCTTAAAACCTTCGGTCAGACGCTTGGGCTTTTGATAAAAATTTCGAGCGTCATTTGTGTCACATAACCCCTCAACACTGACACGTTTCTCTCAACATCGCTCTCTTACAGCACGCGTTGCTCCCGACTACAGAGTATGCTGATAGGAGCCGTTCTTCTCTGCAGTACCAAACGTTAGTCACAGGTTTTATATTGCCAATGACCTCCTTTGTAGCCCTATCAATGCAGTGGGTAATATGTTTCCACCGTTCACATATGTATATCTTGAGAAGACATTATTATTGAAGACATTATTATATCTTATTGTCTAATAAGGTTTCCCGAAGCTGTAGGGAGAGTGTGTTTGAAAATGTTTCGGCATGTTGGGACGTGCGTTGTGCACCACGCTAAGCATAGTGCGTACCTTGGCTGCGACAACATAGTGGTCCGAGTCGATATTTAGACCACGTAGTGTTTACACGTCTTACATGCTCGATGCGTGATTGCCGTAAATCATAACATGATCAATTTGGTTGGGTGGAATTTGACTGAGACTTAGCAACGTAGCCTTGTGTTTGTTGAAGTGTTGAAATCTGGTGCAACCATGTTTAGACCTGCGGCGAAATCATTTCGAATCTCCATTATTGGAAAGAGGGGTGTATGCGAACAGTTTGGCATTTTAAAGGGCGTGGCTCAGCCTTAGGATTTAACAGTAAAATATTTTAAAAATAGCAACAAATGCTATTTATAAGAGTTTCGACCCATATTTTCTCGAAAGCGTGACGTGCTCGAATTCATGTTCATCACGAAAAATCCGTTCAAAAAACTTTGTCCGGTTTCATTTGCGAAACCCATACAGGGCAGTGTTGCTTAAGCGTTTGATAAAAAATACCCCTCTGCTGACTAGTTGCAATAGAACTAAGAAAGAATTTCAATTTGTTTACATTTTTACTGATTGTTCTATTTCTGTTTGTGTTAACTTTTTTCGCTGAATAAATAATTATTAATTAATCTAGATTAGTCAAAAATTGAACACTATCTTCTAAAATAGGAGTTTTATTTACAGAATGTTTTTTTTTTCTTAGTAAATCAAAACGCTGACTAAATAGTAAGCCACTCGAAAAAAACGAAATTTGTCTGGTAAAAAAATATTTTAATGCGTTTTTCAGTCATAGATATGTGTTGTGTTAGACGCACATATTTATATTAAAATCTCCTGTTTAAATAAGTAAATCGAAAGAAGAAGAGTACTTGTTTATGTGTTCATTGAATATTTCGACGTTTAGTTGTAATTTGTTTGATATTGTAGGCGCACAAACTGTCTCAAGAAAATAAAGAATAATAAACAGTATAGTTTGTGCCGCGCGTTGTGTTGATGTGACAGATGCTCGTTTACGACTAATTGGCAAAGGCAATGTTGATTACATAATTTTCGTACATTTGACAATTATATTTGTGTGTGGCGTTGCCACCTAGTACGGTACATGAATGTTGCCAGAATGTATTATTTTCAACATTTTTCCTCAACGTTAATGTACCGTAAACAATATTTTTACGATAAACCTAACATGTTTGCAAACTTTCTTGGTTTTTTCTTAGGTAAACTCTTCTTCATCTGGCATATCGTTTGTTGGAACGTAATTTAGCACCACCTCTTGATTATGATACTCCGGATTTTTCGCCAGCTGATACGCACTGATGTCACAATTGATAGCACTTGATTCTTCTAGCCTCGGGTCGATCTCTTTCATCATATCGCCTCTTTAGCTGCTGACGCGAGCTATATACTTAGCTTCGGTGCTACTTAAAGCCACGCTGTTTTGCTTTCTCGATTCCCACGAAAAAGAGCTGCTCGCTACCATAAAGACATATCCAGTCTTCATATACGTATCTACACATTAAATTACCTGATGCACGATACTGCAACTTGAAGTCAATCGATGACGCCAAATAACGTAATACATGCTTCGCCGCAGGCTTCTGTTCAATATGCGGATTCATGTTACGTTGTGCCAGTTTTGTAGCCTTTTGCTTCTACCACCTTGCATGTCTTACTGTCGCATTTTATGTCGAACCCAATGATCAACGGTGTGGATGCTGATCTGCATTGATTCGTACCATGTCTCTGTAGCAGTTCTCGTATGTATGTCGTCTGATATACGCTTATCGCTCCTAGTTCATCTTCATGCCAAGGATAGCCTTTAAATGCCCCTTGTCTACACTTTCGAATCTCTTTCCGATGTAGGCCTTAGTTTGGGCAAAATCTTCTTTACTCTGCCATGCTATAATTAGATCGTCAACATATACTGCGATTAGTGATACATTAACTTTTGTGCCCTTCTTGTGTAGACACGGCTCGTTGACACATGATTCATACCCAATACTTCTTAGCACGTGGTCCAACTGCGCGTTCCATTGTCGACTGAAAGAATAACATTAATGCTACTTAACCGCATCAAAATATTCCTCAATTGTTTCAATAAATGCACGAATAATACGCTATTGTTTACGGTTAAAGTACCTATTTCGGATGTTTCTCGTCGACAAAACCTTCCGGCTGCCTCATATACACCTCGTCGCTATGTTTACTGTTCCAATATGGCGAACACACATCTATCCGGTGTACATGTAGACTCCACTCTACAGCCAACGCCAGCACCATTGGTATTGTTGTGTAGCATACTACTGGCGAAAACGTCTCTTTCAGTTCACACCCTCTTTCTGGCTGCATCCCTTAGCCACCAATGGTCTACCAGTGTCGAAGTCTTATTCTTCATAAAAGCGTCGTATTCGGTCTTCATCGATGCTGTTCAATCTTCAGCATAAGTGGCACTCTTGGCCTCATTCATTGTTGTTGGGACTTAACTATCTGTCGGATGCATTACGTTCAATGCATTTTTCACCTTTTTAGGTCTACAAGGCCTGTATGCACGATTTGTGGACGCCCAGGGCCATATTGAACCGATGGCTCCTCCTCGCTGATGACTTTACTAGAATTGCCACACGATCCGACAGGCTTATCATCATGCTAATCACCGCAGCTTCTATCGTTGTGTAGGTGCATATCTTGTTTGTTTCCATTATTTTTATGAAGGCCAGTATACATAACACAGCTCAGCATCGTGTCGTTTACGCCAACCGTCTCAACAAACATTACATCACATGCTTCAATTAAGCTTCGTTTCTCTGGGTCATACAAGCGTAATGCTTGTGCTGTAAGAGAGTTACCAATCAATTTATGCTGACGACCCTTTGTTTGCATCTTGTTGTGCTGTTCCTTGTTTAAGCACACTTCTTTACAACCAAACACTCTCAGATGACCCACAGATGGTTTTCGCCCTGTCCAAGCTTCGAATGGAGTTTTACCATCAAGCGCTTTAGTTGGCGATCTGTTTGTCAGATAAAAAGCACTTTATACTGCTTCGGCCAACATAATCCTTGCCATCTCTACTATGGTTCTGTTCCTTCACTCGGATACGATGTGGTGTGTATGGCACTGGCAATTGTCGCTTAATGCCTGCTACACTGCTTAAATAACTTGTCAAACTCCTTGTTCACAAATTTCTTCCTCTTATCACATCGATCGGTCTTGATCTTTCGTTGTGTTTGTTTTCAACTATATTTTTGAATGTAACAAAATCCTGTAGACTTCATACGCTGAATTTCCTCATTCAAATTTAATTTAAACCATGCACCATTCCTTTGGTCACAAGCTCCTGTAAGCAGCCGTAGTTTAGATAACCACCTTTCCACTTTGTCCGATGCCGCAAATAAACATTTATTTTGTTCTTGCACAAACAAACATTTCTTCTCTTCTGCGCGCATTCAACAGAACTTGTCCGTTTTTACGAACTTCGGCACATTCACAAACCGCCTGCCTTATTTTTGCATTCACGCCTACGAATTTGAGAAAAGTGTTGCAGCGTGCGGACGTTTTATTAACTAGCTCTTGAATAAAATTCAAAAGTAACGTTTAAAGTGCATATTAAAAGCTCGAAAGCTTATTAACGAGTGTCTAATACACTGTGAATAAACTATAGTTAATAATTAAAAAATAACGTTTATAAACAATAAAAAGTTCAGAGTGCAAAAAGTAAATAAACTTGTAAATAGTTCGTAAACAGTTTGATTGAACAATTGAATCCAGCGGATTCGAGCGAAGCTCCTGGGCCTGCAGCGCCACCTTGGGGCAAACTTTAGCAACGTCCACCTGCGCATAACCAAACCGGAAGTGACTTGCGACGTATCCACCTGCGGTCATCAGTTTCCTGGTAAATAATAAACAATAATATATTATATTTATTTGTAAAATATAGGAAATTAAAAAATATAGTTTGGTCCTATATAACCATGCCACCCCCTCCAGAGGGAGGTGATGTAATTCACAAGCCTATTGGAACAACGGCAGCCAGCCAACTGCAACAATTGCAATTAGAAAATAAACACCTAATCGAAAAAATTTGCAAAATAGAAGCTCTCGTTCTTCAACTGCATGAAGAAAACAATAAGCTAAAATGCTCAACGCAATCACCAATTTCTACAAAGAGTGCAACCAACCAGCAGTCCACTAAAGATGTACACTATGAAACCGATGAGGAAGAACTCGCCCAAGAAACCTGCTGTATAGTAAAGCAACAAAGAAAAAAGCGAAAGAAATGAGCTTCGTCCGAAAAGATGATTTTTCGATAAAATTCGGGGTCTTTAACCAAACGCCCAATCTGCGAAGCGTAGACGGCTCGGATGGTCAATTGGCTTTAGCTGCTGCACCAATTGAACTTTATATGGCTTCAAAGCAAGGTCTTCACGCAAAATTTGGTGCGTAGTTGACCGTGAAAGGTTCAACTCTTGCGATCGATGACGAATCGATGTGGATAGACGTTCGCGAACACTTTCACTCACAGCGGCAATGTTTTCGTTTGACCACGCTTCACAAATTGTCGCAAATATGCTTCTGATGGCAATTCTTTTTTGTTGAAACTTTTTTTCAAATTTCGCACAGTTTTTCCTTACGCACAGCAGGACAACAACTATTAAAAAACCTCTTGACAACAACATACAATTATACATACATAAAAAATGTAGGCATTCGAATGAACTCGAAAGCAACCTCTCATTCCCACTCATTCAATTCGTTTTTCTTCGTTTAAATGTTGTGTGACCGAGTCGTATGTGAGCGTACACACTCACTCAAACTTTATCGGCTTCGCATTCTATTTAACTCAATGCATTTTGAGCATTGTTGATTTGAACGTCGATTTTTTGCTATTCATGCCGACCTCTAATAAATACCTGCACTATTAATATTATCAAAAATAATTCAAAAAAGGAATTCACCACAAAAATTCTTAATAATGGTGTCTTTAAGACGAATTTATTTGATTTTGATGCAGAAGACTATAGAAAAGTAACAAAAACGCTTTCCAATTCAAACATTTCGTGGTATAGTTTTGCAAATAAACAGAAGCGTCTAATAAGGGTGATTGCAAAAAATCTACATCACTCGTGTGAACCAGCAACAATAGTCGACGATCTGAAATCACAAGGTTGCAAAGCAGTATCGGCAGTCAACAAGCAAAAATGGCAAACCAAAGATGCACTCGATATGTTTGTATTAACTTTCGAATCATCAGATGACATAAATGAAATTTACAAAACTCAGTTGTATCATATATCATATCCATTTAGCCTGTAAGCCTGTAAGACCTGTCAATCATTTGGTCATACAAAAAATTACTGTGGTAAGCTAGCAGGGCAGCATCTTACTGCAAATTCCACAAAAAAGGAAAGCCAAAAGCCAAAGTGTGTTAACTGTGGAATGGTTCCAACGGCTGGTAACACACACAATCAAATCAAAGCCAATACCAAACCAGAAAAACATTCGATAATACTCATGTACCAGTTGTAAAACTGCCGTCCTTAAAGCCAACACAAAACCAAACGTATGCCATAATACCACCCAAAAGAATGATCAGTCCATTCTGGCACAAATATTAGCCAAACTAAATACGCAAGAAAAGCATTATGCAGCTTTAGATAGACGATTACTTAAGTTAGAGGAAACCATTTCTAAGCTAAAATAATGGCGAACAGTCTCAATATTATGCTTTGGAATGCTAACGGGCTGTCAAAACATTGTAGAGAATTGAAAGCAATACTTGATATAAAAAATAAAGACATTTGCTTCGTGAGATGTGTCTCAGATAATATCTGTGTCTCAGATAATATCTGTGTCTCATATAAAATTCAAAAACCATAAAATTTATCACACCATCCATCACAATAATACAGCGCGCGGAGGTTTGGCAGTAATTTAAAAATAGCATACGACACAAAAATTTCAAACCACAACAATCACAATACAACAAAAATTTCTCTCACTGCTGTATACAGTCCTCCACGACATCAAGTCAAATGTGAGGACTCTATGACATTAATCAATTCGCACTGTCACAGATTTATCATGGGCGGCGACTTTAATACTTAAAATACGCAATGGGGATTACGTCTGACGACTACAAAAGGGCGAGAACTACTAAAAGCTATAAATCAAACTGCTTGTAGTCACATTTCCACGGGAATTCCATCATACTGGCCAATCATACTGAAAACCATCCTAACCTGATTGATTTTTTTATATTTAGAAAAATCTCATGTCAGAATGTTATTATCAAGGATGGAGTAGAATTAAATTCGGATCATTCACCGATATATTTAACTTTGTGTGAGTCTCCAGTTAATATAGAACCTGCACCATTCCTATACAATAGATTGACAGACTGGCAAGTATTTGAAAGAATGGGAGATGAAAAAGTTGACACATTCTCTGTAATGCACAATGCAACTCAAGTTGAGAAAGAAGCATGGTCATTCACTGAAATATTGCAACACGCAGCATGGGATTGTACTCCAATGACCAGTATAAAAATAAAAAGAAATAGTTACCTTGAAGAAATTTTAAGTCTTATTCGGATTAAAAGAAAACTTCGGAAAATGAGGCAAATGATAAGGTATCCAGGAGATAAATCAAAGCTTAATGAAATTTCTAGTGTGTTCAGCCAAAGCATTAAAGCTTTTAAAAATATAGCGTTCAACTCCTACCTAAGTAACCTCACTAATGACAAAAGTACGGACTTCTCCCTATGGAAATGTGCACGGAGCATTAAGAAACCCACAACATATGATGCACCTACACAATTGGAAACTGGGCTAAAAACGATAGCCAAAAATGTATAGTATTTTCTGATTACTTATCGAAAGTATTTCCTCAAATAGACATCGACACAAACACTGGCACATCAATAAGTAATGCATCGTACTGCCAACCATGCGGAAATACACCAAAAACTACTGAATTAGAAGTAGTGCAAATAATTAACAGTGATCTAAAAACCAAAAAAGCTCCAGGTTTTGATTTTATAACTACAGCGCTTTTAAAAGGCATTATTCAGTTGACTCGCATTATTAACTCTGCTATGAGTCTAGGCTATGTACCACAAATCTGGAAAGTTTCAGAGGTAAAAACCGGGAAAAAATCCAAATGAGGCGAACTCATATAGGCCAATATCACTACTATCCACAATTTCAAAGGTTTTTGAAAAAGTGTTGCAGAAAAAAATTATGCCAATTATTCGAGAAAAGAATATAACTCCAACCCATCAATTTGGCTTTAGGGCTTTCCACTCTACAATTGACCAAGTTCATCGCATAACTCATATAATAGAGGAATCGTTGGAATCCAAGAAAGTATGCTCAGCGGTGTTCCTTGATGTATCTCAAGTCTTTGATAAAGTGTGGCATGAAGGTTTGATTCACAAAATAAAAACAATTTTCCCAAGCGAATATGCTGCCATACTAGAGTCATATCTCTCTGATCGCTATTTCAGAATTAAAAATGGTGTTGAATATTCAGAACTTCGTGCCATAAAAACAGGTGTTCCTCAAGGTAGCATACTTGGTGTTAGCGCCAAATTTGAATTTGTGGTGTGTAACGTTTTTTACCACACCGCGCTAACTTGCTACTCGTCTTGTTCATCTACTCGATAACTAACTCTGAGAGAAGAGAGGAGTTAGTCAGTTATCAAACTACTGCAAACGCGTACGCTACCAATTAGTGCTACAAATATTCGATTTGAACTTTGCGCCAAGTTTTATTATACCCCGTTTTTAATATACACTGGTGTTGTATTTAATAAAAGCGAGCGCGCTATAATTATTTATTTTAACATACAAACGCGTGTTTTATTTATTGTTTTTCGTGCGAGTGCTTTACAGGCACTGACGACCCACCCCCACCTGTCTGCGCCAGCAACTACAATTCTTATATTTTGGGTGTTCCAAAGCCTAGGAGCGGCAAAGCGAACATTTTGGTCCTTCGAACCCGGATAACGCAGACAGAGCGTTTTTTTTAAATAAATAATTGTACCCTACCTTTTGAGTACATACATCAGGTGCGTATAGCATTTTTGTTTGATTTTTTAAACCCCCTGCGTGCGTTTGCATTTTTTGATTTGCTTGTTCCGCAAGTTTTCGGTTGGCATTTGAGTGTTTTTGTGCATTATTGTTGTTGTGCAAATATTCTTCGCCTTTTCTTTGGCGCACTCAAAAAGTTATACATACACACACTCTTTTCGATTAGAGTGTAGAGTGTTTTCTTTGTAGTGTTTTTCTATTTTTTATTAACTTGCAATTCCATTGCATTAGAAAACGGTTTTGATTGAGACGATCAAAACAAACAAGACAAAAGAGAAGAAGAAGCAGCTGTATAAGCGCATGCTGCAGTTACAAATTACAACAATAAATATATTTAAAAAAAATACATATATATACACATATAAGCACCGTTGCGCTTTTAATTGTTTTTGCATCAGTGCGTTTATATATTTTTTGTGTTTGTTTGTTGTGACCCCGCATCCCGTATCGTCTGTCGCAAGCGATATTTTGGTTTAATCGCCGGACGGACAGACAGAAAACTTAGGAACAGTTAAAAAAAAATTTCCTTTGTTTTTGTATACGACCAATTGCAAGGGTCGATATCAAAGTTCCATATTATTTGTTTTTTCGTGCGGTTATATTATATTTAAAAAATATATCGTTTTTCGGGCTGCATATAATTATTTCAAATAAGTTTCATTGTTTTTTCCCCTTCTTCGAAATAATTTATCGCAACGCCGGTTCAATAAATATAATATTTTATACGCACATTTTATTCAAAATCGAGTCTTTTCAAATTTAATTTAATTTTTTTTGATATTTTTGTTTTTTGCTTTTGCATTGTGTTTGGTATACGATCAATATTGCAAGGGTCTATATCAAAGTTCCGAGTTACTATTTTTTTGTGCGTGTATAGTTTTTCGGGCTGTGCATAATTATTTCACAAAAGTTTTATTGTTTTTTCCCCCTTCTTCGAAATAATTTATCGCAGCGCCGGTTCATTAAATATAATAATTTATACGCACTTTTTATTTAAAATAGAATCTTTTCGAACAAATTTAATTTAAATTTTTGTTCAAATTCTCTTTGTTTGACTTTTGCAACCTCATTTTTTTGTTTCATTAATTGACTAAGTTTTTAAAAAAATGGCCGAAAATAGATTCAATCATTGTGCTGACGAACTTCTTCGTTTCGCGGCACAATGTAAAGAAATGTGCCCAGAGGAACAAACATCCTTCACAACAAAATTGTTGAAGGATGAATTGAAGAGTCTGTGGCGTGCGGTCAAGGTTTCTTACGACAAATTATTGTGTCAGAAACCAGAGGGCTTAGACAAAGAACTTATCATGGCAAGGCAAAGCATATGTTTGAGTGCCTATATGACATGTGGTTCCATGGTAGATAGGACTTGTTCACTTTCAGATCATCCTTCAGAGTATTGTGGAAGTAGAGATGCCCCAAATGTGTCACATAATATTTCTTTACCTCCATGTGACACAGACTTGTTTTACGGTGATTATAGCACATGGCCAAGTTTTCGTGATATGTTCACGGCCATCTATAAGTCGAACTCTAGACTCTAGACCTGTTGAGAAGTTGTATCACCTAAAACAAAAAACTCGTGATGAAGCTCGAGATATCGTCAACAGATCTCCGCTAACCAACGATGGGTTTGAGTTAGCGTGGCAGAATCTGGTTGACCGATATGAGAATAAACGAGTGTTGGTAAATTGTTGGTGTTGGAAAGGCATTGTTTGGTTTAGAGCCTGTAGCTTCAGAGAATGGCGCGGCCATTAAAAACCTACAGCGGGAAATCAACAATGCAATTGCCAATTTAGAGTCCAACAGTATCAGCATCGAAAATTGGGATGCTATACTGGTGTTTCTGTGCTCTACCCGTCTTCCAGATAATACTCTGACGCTATGGGAGCAGTCTTTGGAAGACAAACGAGAGATTCCAAAGTGGAAGGACATGGACACCTTTTTAACAAGCAGGTTCCAAACGTTAGAAACGGTCTCAAATCTTTGTAGCTCTTCGAAGTCCATTTCTGTTAAGCCTTCCTCAGATTTTAACAAGTCGAAGCGTTTGAACACTTTTCAAACAAAAGTAACGTACCAGTGTCATATGTGCAAGTCTTCGGAGCACAATTTGATCAAGTGTCCGAAATTTTTAGCCCTCAGTCCTAAGCAGAGGACAGATAAAGTGAGAGAGAAGCAACTTTGTTTTAATTGCTTGGCTCACAGTCACATGAGGAACAAATGCAAAAGTTTACATAAGTGTACAAAGTGCTCAAAACCCCACCACACGCTGCTCCATTGGAACACTACTGCCAATGTTTTCAATTCTAACCCCCCTTCTCCGGCAGTTCAGTCGAATTCCAATGGACATGCAAGTACGTCGCAAGCAACGAGAAGCAATAGTTTGCAATCTTGCTTTGCATTTTCAACCAAGAGTGTGCTCTTGGGAACTGCTATAGTGCGATTAAGATTCAATAATCATGTTGTTTCCGCTCGAGCACTGATAGACTCGGGATCTGAAGGTACGTTCATTTCGGAACGTCTTCAGAGGCGCCTAGGTGTGCGATGCGAACGAGTGCATGCACATGTTTCAGGGTTAAATACATCTCTAGTTGCTAGTATTAACAGGTCGTGTCGTTTGATACTGGAGTCCTCACTCGATCCAAGTTTCAGATTGGAAACGAGTTATTTTGTTTTACCCAAACTTACTGGAAATTTACCCAGTAAGAATATTTCATTGCCATCAGATGTCAGTTTTGATTTCCCCCTGGCCGATCCTCAATTTTTCAAGAGCGATCAGGTCGACATCGTGATAGGCAGTGATATTTACCCTCAAATCGTGAGAGAGGGTATAAAACAAAATATTTTGGGTTCATTGCTGGCTCAACAAACTGTTTTTGGGTGGATTCTTACTGGTCCACTCTCTCCCCTCACCAGGTGCAATACGATTTCTATTGTATCCTGTTTTACAAAGTTTAGCTTGGGTCAGCAATTAGAGACCATTCCCAGTAGGGCTTTTCAGAGTGTTGAGGACGAGTTCTGTGAACGAAGCGATAGTGACGAGAAACATGTGGTCACTCTTCCTGTTCGCCCTAACTATCAGTGTGAGCAGCCTCTTGGAGCTTCACGCTCTCTAGCGCTAAAGCAGTTCATGCATAATGAGACTGCGCTTTTCCGGATCTCAGAGATTAATTATGATGAGGAAGTTAATGAGTGTTTGACCTTGCAGCCCTCTTGTAAGGTAACCCCCCTAGATGTCAATGAGCGACATCATTTAACTCATTATACATATTTAAAACCGGAAAGCACCCCTACTTTTTTCGTGGAGAAAAGTGATTCGGCTTTACAGAGAATTGGTTTTGGTTCGTCTGATAAAGCTGAAATTGAAGACTTCGCGTTGACTACGGTTACATTCGGAGTCAATTGTGCCCCTTACGTGGCCATTCGGACTTTACGTCGTTTGGCAGATGACATCCAGGATAAATATCCGCTAGCGGCAGAGAGTCTGCGCTCGATGGTGTATGTGCATGATGCACTTGCTGGTGCTCATGATGTAGCCACTGCTATTCGCTCACGTGTTGAGCTGATGGTAGCATTGAATCCCGCAAGGTTTTCAATGCGAAAGTGGACTGCGAATCATGAAGAAGCATTAGCAGGGATTCCTAGCGATTTTTTGCTGTCAAATTGTTGCTTGTCAGTCGCTAGGTTGTTTGATCCGGCAGGCTGGTTAGCCTCAATAGTCGTTTCCACCAAAATTTTATTGCCAAAAATTTGGTTGGAGAAGACAGATTGGGACGACTGTTTGTCTGCATCTACACAGCAATCCTGGATAACTTTTTGCGAGGAAGATGTGCGGATAAAATATATCCAAATTCCTCCTTCTGTGAATTTCTCCCCCGTGGTTAAATTTTTGTTCAATGGCTTTTTAGAGGTGTCTGAAAAGGCTTATGGCTTGTTTTTGAGATTTTTATGGAAGTACCCACAACCGAATTCAGAGGTCGGACATATTGTGGCAAACCGCGAGAAAAATCTCCCCCCATATGAATGTCGAGTCTGTCGAATTTTTCAAACGTACGCAGGTAGGGACAAAAAAGTCAGACGAGCTGATGTGAAAACAGGTCGTGGTGCGATTACGCATCCTGTTGTCCAGCTACATGCGTTACTCGAGAAATTTTTAACTTTTTGTTTGCTTCAAAAAATGAGATTTTTTACAGCATCTATGAAGATGGAGAAGCAACAACAAAGGCGACCACCCACGAAAGTGCCCGGAGTTTTTGGGCATGAGAGACAAGCAGCTTCACGGAGGCCACAACCCCATCAGGCGGGTTAAAGCATCAGCCTCTACAGTACCCTCAGCCTCTCCACCACGCCGGTCTACTGTTTTGACCAAAGGCGGCGGTGAGAGAGAACTATCTCCCTTTTTGGAGATAGATGAGGAAGTGGAGGTTGAGTCTGCAGTGGCAGAAGCTGCGCCTGGGTCGCCTGTATCTACAGAACCCAGGTCACCTTCAACCAAAAAATGAAAAACACCACTGGGATGAAGGGAAGGATCTCAATTCCCACCCTGAGCGTACCTCCGTCACCTCCGCGCAAGTATCGCACGCCGGAGGGACGTCGAGCGCTCTCTCCAGCTTTGGAGACAGCCAAACCGCGGTCAGCTCCTCCGCGCAAGTATCGTACGCCGGAGGAGCGTCGAGAGCTGTCTCCAGTTCTGGAGATAGACGAGGTGGTTGAGTTGGATCCGGAGGCTGGGTTACTTACTGCTGAAGTACCCAGGGCTCCCGCTCCCCCCCAAACAAGTGAGAGACGTGGTGCACGTCGGCAAAGAAAGCGGCCAGCTGGACGCCGAAACCGCGCTCGACCGAAATCGTTCCCCGGTGCACAAGCGGCCTCGGCTGTCTGGTGCACTTGTGGTATCACAGAACAATCGGAGAGTGTCGGTTCGGCGTCAATCCCCGCCGACGGAACTAACCATTCGCAGTAGGACTGCGTTGAGACCTACTGCGAGTATCAAGCTTATGGTTCACGGGCGCTCAATTATCAAACGAGCGCTGCTTGACCCGTGCATGCCCACCTGCGAGCAGGAAACCACAGTTATCGTATGTTGGTTTCACTGTAGAGGTGTGGCCCCAGTGCGGTTTTGAATGTTGTGGCACGGGTCAAACGAGAAGTTAAACTGGACACTGCCTGGAAGGTCCGCGTGTTTGGCGTCGCTGACAGCAAAGTGGTAGCACTACAGTTCATTTTTTATATGAGCTAAATTTCGATTTGTGCTGCAATATATTTTTATTTTGCAGGGATGCTGCAAGGCGGGCGGTAATGTTAGCGCCAAATTTGAATTTGTGGTGTGTAACGTTTTTTACCACACCGCGCTAACTTGCTACTCGTCTTGTTCATCTACTCGATAACTAACTCTGAGAGAAGAGAGGAGTTAGTCAGTTATCAAACTACTGCAAACGCGTACGCTACCAATTAGTGCTACAAATATTCGATTTGAACTTTGCGCCAAGTTTTATTATACCCCGTTTTTAATATACACTGGTGTTGTATTTAATAAAAGCGAGCGCGCTATAATTATTTATTTTAACATACAAACGCGTGTTTTATTTATTGTTTTTCGTGCGAGTGCTTTACAGGCACTGACGACCCACCCCCACCTGTCTGCGCCAGCAACTACAATTCTTATATTTTGGGTGTTCCAAAGCCTAGGAGCGGCAAAGCGAACACTTGGTCCGCTGCTATATTTATTATATACCCACGATATCCCCCACACGGATGAAACCACTATTGCTACATTTGCTGATGACACCGCAATACTTGCAATCAGAAAAGATGAAACGGAATCAACGAAAAAACTTCAAAACGCAGTAAACCAAATTGCCATTTGGACACGAGTATAGAGGATTAAACTTAATAATATCTCCGTTGGAATGAGCATGTTAAAAAAAAGAGCGATGAAATGGGAATAAAATATAGATCGATAAAATGGTTGGTGGATAGACGTTCACCTTTATCAATTTGTAACAAGCTCATCCTCTACAAACAAATATTTCAACCATTTTGGGCTTATGGATCCCAACTTTGGGGTTGTACTTCAAACAATAACGTAAATGTCATTCAACAATTCCAAAACATTTTACTTCGCAACATAGTTAATGCTCCGTGGTACATACGCAATAGCGATCTTCATCGTGACCTTGATGTAGATATGGTCGTCGTCAAAATAAAAAAATTTCCAAAGGCGCACAAATCACGAATTGACAATCATGCCAACGAAGAAGCATCGTCGCTAATGCAAAGTGCAGGTCTACGAAGACGTTTAAATAGAACGAAACCATGCGACTTAGTTGAAATCCCATAAACAACGAATCCTAAGACGCTGTAAAATTGACTAGGATTCATCATCTCTTTTAATGTCAATCAAAAACAAATTGCAAGTTAACTTTTAAGTTAGGTGCAGTGTATGAATTTTCATTTTTTATGTGTAATTAGGTTAAATGTACTATAAATTTATTAATGAAGAAAAATAAAAAAAAAATAAAAAAAAAATCACAATTTTTCACACAAAAAAATTATTTTTGGTAAATTGTTTTTTGTTTCCATTGCAACGACAAAGTTGTCATAACTACTTGATAGACTTGAAAGTGACATAATCACAACCAATTTCTCAGCCTCCACGATATCCAACTCAGACAACTTTTCTAAGAGCTCTGTGAATTCATTTACATATTTCTGCATTTCATCACCTTCGTATGCATTCGTATCCTTATTAATCTCTGGTATAGCGATACCTTCTTGACAGGACCAGATGCCTTGTACATTTTCTTCAGCTTCCCTAATGCTTCTAGCGATGTCATGCAGTTCTTTATATATACTAGCTGCTCTTCGGTCTTTATGTATCGTTCCGACACTATTTTCCACATATACACCTGGATTAGCACGCTCCTCACCTGCGCGCTCCACACATCATAGTTTCTGTGATCGAGCTTCTCAACATGAATCAAACTCGGCCCACTCATTTTCATCGTCTTTTTTACAAAAAATTAAACACTTTTTCCGTCATAACCTTTGTTGGATATTGTAGGCGCACAGACTGTCGCTAGAAAGAGAAAACAAAGAATAATAAACAGCGGAGTTTGTTTCTTATCTGTTAAATATAATTAGTGTCGCGCGTTGTTTTGATGCAGCAGATGTTCGTTTACGACTAAATGCAAAAGGCAATGTTCAATACATAGTTTTTGTACATTTTACAATTCTATTTGTGAGTAGCGTTACCACCTACGGTGCTTAAATATTGTCAGAAAGTATTATTTTTAACACATATAAATGACATAATTATTTTATAATTTGTTGATTATTTATATTTAGTTTTTATGTTATTTGTTGTTTTAAATTTATCGGAGTCGGTTTTATTTTATGTTTGCTTTTATTTTTTAAGAAGAAATTTATTCTTTTTTTTTTTAATATTTTTATTAATTTATCACAATATGTTTTAACGTAATGATTTAAATATTTATTTCTTAGTTACCCTACTGGAGTTGGTGCTTTACTCGTCAGTCGTCGTGGTGAAAAATTACTAGAGAAGCGATATTACGGAGGCGGCACCATCAATTTCGCTTTTACCAACATAGTCGAGCAGACTTTTCGTGAGACATTCCACTCGAGGTTCGAAGATGGCACGTTGCCTTTTCTTGCTATTTCGGGGCTCTTAGAAGGCTATCGCACAATCGAACGTTTAGTGCCGGATTCTAATTCAAAAAGCAGTATTGAAAGGATATCCGCCCATGTGCATAAGCTGGCGAAATATTGCCACGACAAATTAGCAAGCTTACGGCACGGCAATGGAGCATTAGTAGTTCGACTTTACAACTATGTTGGTTATGAGCAATTAGACCAGCAGGGTGGCGTTGTCACCTTTAACATATTAAATGACATTGGAACTTATGTAGGTTATGCAGAAATCGCTTGCGTGGCAGCATTACATAACATAATGCTCCGTACTGGCTGTTTTTGTAATCTAGGAGCTTGTAAATCCTACCTACAATTAAGTGAGAACGCAGTGCTAGAGCAATACCATTCGGGACGTGTGTGTGGCGACTACAATGATTTAATAAATGGCCTGCCTACAGGGGCAGTACGTGTTTCGTTCGGATATATGACACGACTGGAAGACGTTGACCGTTTTTTGAATATGATTCGTAAATGTTATGTTACCGTTAAGTTCAGCGAACGATTGCGCATAATTGAGAAAGAATCAAAACGACTGCCACCTTCGCTCCAGCACGTTCTGGACCAGATGCGCCCGAAAGTTCATCGCATTTGCATCTACCCTGTGAAGTCTTGTGCTGCATATACTACAAATACGTCTTGGGAGGTAACCAACCAGGGTTTCAAATATGATCGGCAGTGGATGATTGTAGATGCAAATGGTATGGCCGTAACACAAAAACAAAATAGACGACTCTGCATGATACAACCGAAATTACTTCGCGAATGTGGCATTCTTCAACTTAACTTTGAAGGTATGATAAGCGTTGAAGTTCCCATTGATTTTAGTGCCGAACACGCTTTAGATGTTTGTCAAACAAAAGTTTGCAAATCGCAACTTGAAGGATATGATTGTGGCAAAGAAGTTAGCGATTGGTTGTCCAACTGTTTGGAAATGGAAGGTATGCGTTTAATTAAGCAATTAAGTTCTCGTCGTACTGTGGCGGGGACCAAACAAGAACTTAGCTTTGCTAATCAGGGACAGTTTTTAGTAATCAATACTGCCTCCGTACGATGGCTAGCCGGTAAACTGCAGAGCAGCCATGAATCATTGGACACGACAATCGATCGCTTTCGGGCGAATATAATCATAGAGTCTAGTACGCCACTTGACGAAAATGACTTCAGTGAGCTAAATATTAACGGGGTTCGTTTCGGCGTTGATGGTATGTGCACGCGTTGTGAGATGATTTGCATAAACCAATCTACGGGTGAAAGGACACCGGAACTACTCAGGGCGATTGCACGTGAATTTAACGGAAAGATAGCCTTTGGGATATATATTTCATTGATCAAAGCAATTGATATGTCCGATAATAATGAAAGTAAAATTAAGTGTGGCGAGTATTTTTCAGTCCAACGAATGTAATTTGAAAACTTAATAGTACTAATAAATAGTACTGCTGCGGTGCTTAAACTTAATTAATTAATATAAAAAACTACTTGAATGTGTGTAAAAATGTGGAAATATATAAGTGAACAAATCCCGTTTTATCTGTTTTTAATAATTTTATTTACGACTAGTACTCAGCGAGTGAGCTTATTATCCCAATCTAAAGTTACAAATATTTCGGTTCTGACGTCTATAGTCCGTGGTTTGCGGCAGAGACGACGACAGAATGCAGACTCGCCGCCTCGTTGCCAATATTGTAGTGGTCACTCAGCAGTTAGTTGCACTTATTTGCTGACTTGCAACAGCAGCGTCTGGTCTTGCATCTTGATCAGCACTTTTGGCCTTGCGTGTGTTAAATTCTCCTATAGTTAAATGAAAGCCGTCCTCGGCTTTCCGCAGGGGTGTCGTTTGTTCGATTCGTCGTTTAAGGCTTAGATGACGGCGGAGCACCCAGATGGTACCATACCAAAGTAGAATAAGAGTAATGAAGCTGCTCATCAGTGGCCTAGATAATAGTGCGAATTGTAGATCGCCAATGTGTGTTTTTCATGCTAAGATCGAGGAAGAAGGGTAAGCTCAAGTGGTATCGATTAATGGTCACATTGGCATGGGCCATGGCGGACACTGCAGGTTCCATTCTTAGAACGCCACGTTTGTTAAAGTATAGTGTACCGTTTAAAAATATGCGGTCGTCGTGCGTCGCCAGGTATGTTCCAGTGACCAGCTGACTGATGCCATTGCTATCTTTGACTTTGATACGTCGTTGATAATCAAAACACCTTTGTCAACCAACGTCACCGGTTCCATGTGTATAGGGCGGGTAGCACAATGTGCGACGGTTGCAGATAACCAGATCTTGAGCGCACATTGGCCATTGTCACATTCACATTATTACAAACTAACTTAGGCTTAGGATATTTGATTAAGAAATGTAATATGTCAGCAATTTGAAAAACTTTTATAATATATACTCTTAAAATGTGTGCTATACTAACATTTGTGAGGTGCTCACTTGATAGTTCTTTGATATCTACGCTGTCTATGCTGAGTATCTTTTTCATATGGCCTTTTGCAAAGAGATCTAGTGTCTTTCTGGTTTCGTCCGCATAAGTCTCGTACGATGCTACGCACGTTATATGTTCCAGGTACCCATGTTTGTCCCAAAGAGTAGTCGTTAAGTCTCAAAGTCGCAATCGTCAAGGAATCGTCAAGGCCAGTACAAGCAAATATCCCAACCTGTAGTATAATTAATATAGTTAGATTTTTAATATAATTGAAATGTTTTAACCTAGCCAAAGTAATGGCTTATCTTAGGTTGTCCTTATGGACCTTTTATAAAAACCATTGTTGTTGTGCGGCACTCGCCGTGAAAATGCTTATAAGAACATCCACTGGATAGAGTGTGGAATTTGATGTGTGTTTTATTTCCCAAATTAAACAATTCACAATACCTGTGCACTTGCCGCTAATTGCATTGTATGCATTTTAACACTAAAAAATCCATTATCAACTAAAAACTCCCTACAGTAGGGTTGCCAGACTGGCATCTTACAAAACTACAAATTCTATGCAATAATGTCAGTTAAATTTAAAATTAATGTAATGTCTTCATATTCTCGCCAACATCCCCGCCACCGTGAATCTACTCAGTCCTAGATTCACCAACATCTAATCGGGCAAGTATACATGCTGGCCTACGAACCGTTCCCATACTCTTCGATAGTTCAGCCGATCTTACTTGCTTATCTTTTCCGGCAAAAACACGTACAATTTTGCCCTTCAACCATTTAGATCGATGCTCGTTGCTGTCGCACACCAATACAAAATCACCTACTTGTAACGGTTGTACCGGTTGATGCCACTTGGTCCTTCTGCACAAATCCGGTAAATACTCAGCCACCCATTTTCGCCAAAATGAATGACTTAATTGTTGAACTACTCGCCACTGCTTTCTGCATACGACGTACCTCTCATCATGCGGGTGCGGCGTCTGAACAGAGTTAGCTGTATCTATAAGAAAATAGTTAGGAGTTAAGGGTTCATCGGTTGGAGCATCCAACGATATCTCAGTCAATGGGCGCGAATTAACAATATTTTCTGCCTCACACATGAGTCTGTACAATACATGCTCTTTAAAATTTCCAGCATACAAAACATGCCCCATTGCCATTTTTACACTACGCACCTAACGTTCCCAACAGCCACCAGTAACGTACAGTTAAATATCCATTCGATATTAACTGTAGCCAGCGCATCTGCTATCTTTCGGTTTTCAAAATTATTCAAATGTTGTTTCAGCTCGCGATCAGCTCCAACAAAGTTCGTACCATTGCCTGATCTTATTCTGACTGGAACTCCACGACGATTCACAAAATTCCGAATACACATCAAACATGTGTCAGTCGTTAAGTCATGTGCTATTAAGCGGGAATAAGATCACACGATCGGCTATTTGTATTGTATTTGTATTGGCTTTTAATTAAAGAATTTTCATGCAGGAATGCTAAAACCTCATCCGCCGTAAGTGGTTCTGACTCATTCTTTAACGCAAAAAGGTTTTTCTTTGCCATATTGGGGTTACTTGGAGTAAGAATTGTGTTTTTTTAACACTAGAGTGGTATCTTTTTCGTTGTTTTTTTTCAGCCGAAACTACAAAGATGTGTAGTGACCTTGAGTACCTGCTAAATCGGATGCCAATTTACTCTTTAGACGGGGTCCAGCATTTACATACCCAATCGGTAAAGATCTTGATGTTGACGCTTTAGCATTTAATGACGACGTTGTATCAACTTTAAAAACTATTTTAGATAAAAGATATTTGTTATGCTTTTTCTTAAAATTGGTCATACTTTTGCCTCATATTGTTAAGTACTTTCTGATGTGTAAGTCAAATCTGCTTACTTTACTATTAATTTAATCGCTCTTCCCGTGTATGTTAAGTTGTATGGCTACAGTTCTTCGAAATTCCAACTCGAAACAGCGGGAAGCACTTCTATGATTTTCTATAAAAACAGCGAGCAACTTTTCATAAGCAAACTGAACCTCAGCTAGAAAAAAAGAAAATACGCACACATGTGCAAAATTGTGAAACGACGTGTTTTAAGATTACTGCTTATACAGTTTGCACTATAATGACACGTAATTACTTTCTCGCACAATGACGCGCGAAATTAGTTCTTATCCATAAAAGACGGGCACGTTGATTAAATTTTCTGTACTTTTGTCAGAACAAATTAATGCATTCAAAACACATATTAGCAAACATTAACAAACATCAAAACATATATTAACAAACATTAACAAAATTCCTATGAAATATAAACATTTTACATACGCTGGCCTTTCTTGTTCATTACTTAGATTAAAGTTTTTTCCAATAGAATCCAATTGGTAAGCTTGGCAAAGTAAACAAAATGTTTCCCGCGTTTTATACTATTGCTCTCATCTGTTCGAACAGCTGACTATGAAACGCTACAAAAATGACAGTGGTGCATTTAAACCAAAAATACTTAAATTCAAGTATATACTATTCAAATTTTATAATGAAATTAACTTTCGTTTTCATGAGAATTTATGTAGAAACATGGGCTACTTGGCCAATGTATATCGGCGGAATTGTGCGCTTTATCGCCTCCGAGTAGGTTAGGAAAATAATTCTTCCAGAGATCCCTGTTCATCTGATTTCCACTTTCGTTCTTACAGATAGTTACTCCCGGTTTAAAACCTTCAATCAGACGCTTGACCTTTTGATAAAATTTTCGAGCTTCATTTCTGGTTCATAACATCTCAACAATCTCGAAGTCCCGCCTTTCTAGCTCCTTTTTCTTGCGTCTGAAAAGGCGTTTCTCTCGATATCGCTCTCTAACAGCTCGCGTTGCTCCCGACTGCAGCGTTCGCTGATAGGAAGCGTTCTTCTCTGCGGTGTTTCCCGGAGCTGTCGGGATTTTGTCCTCCGATTTTGTCCAAACTTAACAGGTTGACTTCTCCTCATCCTCTTAACATGTATACCAAATTTTATTTCTGTACCTTAAATGGATGCAAAGATATGACAAATTATGTTTGTCGCTTATATGGGGGGGTGGGGCAACGCCCCTCCGATTTTGTCCAAACTTAACAGGTTGACTTCTCCTAGTCCTCTTAACATGTATACCAAATTTTATTTCTGTAGCTTAAATGGATGCAAAGATATGACAAATTTCGATGATCGCTTATATGGTGGGGGGGGGGGGGGGGGGGGGATGGAGAGGTGGTCGGGGGGTTGGGGCAACGCCCCTCCGATTTTGTCCAAACTTAACAGGTTGACTTCTCCTCATCCTCTTAACATGTATACCAAATTTTATTTCTGTAGCTTAAATGGATGCAAAGATATGACATCATCTTTTCCATCATCCCATCAATCTCTATTCCAAAATTCAGACGAATTGGTTGAGCGGTTTGGCCGTAAGAGAGGAACATCCATACATACATCCATACATCCATACAAACTTTCGCATTTATAATATTAGTAGAATATATATATGTTTACTGCCCACATAATCAATTTAAGCCATTGCTGTACGTTGAGCAATGAAAAGACACAGCGCTGCTTCCTGCTCCATAGTTTTGAAAGATAAACTGACAAAATCTATTTTGTTTTTTTGTTGAAAGCCGCTCATTGCACTTGTGTGCTTCTTTGTTGTTGCATGTGCGCGCAAATGGCTGTGATAGTGGTCTTGCAATAGCAGCAGAAACCCTCCGCTCGTCCGTCTCATCTTTGCGATGCCAATGTATGAATTCTTCGCTTTTTAGCCAAACATCTCGGCACTTTTATTTATATTCTTCGGCATTGCGGAATATTTACTACTATTTACGCGCACTTTTGGTATAGATTAAAAAAAATTGTAACGATAAAAATATACTTATTAGTGGTGGCAACATTAAAAAAGCCAAGCACATTTAAAAAAAATCCAGAATTCCCGCAATTCTCAAACTTTAAAAAAAAAGTCAGATTAGGGTTTGGTGTGTTAGGGTTCGGACCCGCCACCGTAAAAAATTAATCTCCAATAAAAACAAGAAGGAAGTCTCGGATGGAACGCTACGATGACGACCCCCGCAAACGATATAAGGATGGAACCCTACGATGACGACCCCCGCAAAGGATATGAGGACAACGATTTACGGATATGCGCAATCCAAGAAATAAGACGGGGTTGCTCTAAAAAAGCATCCTGTGACATCTTCTATAGCTGCTATGCGAGTAAACACGAATTTGGATGTGATTTCGTGGTGAGTAGGAAACTACGTGGCCTCGTCTCCAGGTTCTTACATGTTGACTAGCGTCTAGCCGCGATACGCATCAAGGCTACATATATTAATATAAGCCTGATTTGTGTGCACGCCCCGACGGAATAGAAATACGACGATGCTCAAGATAAGTTCTATGTGCGCTTATAACGTCTGTACGAGCGCTGTCCCAAACACGATATTAAAATCGTGCTTGGCGATTTCAACGCCAAAATTGGGATGGATGGAATCTATGGCCCAATCGTCCGAAAATTTCGCCTTCACGACACTACCATAATAATGAAGAGAGGCTAATCGATTTCTCCGAAGGCCGGAACATGGCAGATAGTAGTACCAGATTTAAACACCCTAACATTTACAAGGCTACACGGCTGAATCCAGATTATATTAAACTCAACCATATTGATCATGTTTTGATTGACGGAAGGCACGCATCGAGCATGTTGGACGTGCGAACGTTACATGGTCCCATCATTGACTCAGACCACAGCCAAGGTATGCACTAGGATCAGCGTAGTGCACGCCACTTATCGACAAACAGCAATCAGAACAGACTCTCCCGACAGCTCCGGGAAACACCGCAGAGAAGAACGCTTCCTATCAGCGAACGCTGCAGTCGGGAGCAACGCGAGCTGTTAGAGAGCGATATCGAGAGAAACGCCTTTTCAGACGCAAGAAAAAGGAGCTAGAAAGGCGGGACTTCGAGATTGTTGAGATGTTATGTAACAGAAATGAAGCTCGAAAATTTTATCAAAAGGTCAAGTGTCTGATTGAAGGTTTTAAACCCGGAGTAACTATCTGTAAGAACGAAAGTGGAAATCAGATGAACAGGGATCTCTGGAAGAATTATTTTTCTAACCTACTCGGAGGCGATAAAGCGCAGAATTCCGCCGATATACATTGGCCAAGTAGCCCATGTTTCTACATAAAATCTCATGAAAACGAAAGTTAATTTCATTATAAAATTTGAATAGTATATACTTGAATTTAAGTATTTTTGGTTTAAATGCACCACTGTCATTTTTGTAGCGTTTCATAGTCAGCTGTTCGAACAGATGAGAGCAATAGTATAAAACGCGGGAAACATTTTGTTTACTTTGCCAAGCTTACCAATTGGATTCTATTGGAAAACACTTTAATCTAAGTAATGGACAAGAAAGGCCAGCGTATGTAAAATGTTTATATTTCATAGGAATTTTGTTAATGTTTGTTAATATATGTTTTGATGTTTGTTAATGTTTGCTAATATGTGTTTTGAATGCATTAATTTGTTCTGACAAAAGTACAGAAAATTTAATCAACGTGCCCGTCTTTTATGGATAAGAACTAATTTCGCGCGTCATTGTGCGAGAAAGTAATTACGTGTCATTATAGTGCAAACTGTATAAGAAGTAATCTTAAAACACGTCGTAGCACAATTTTGCACATGTGTGCGTATTTTCTTTTTTTCTAGCTGAGGTTCAGTTTGCTTATGAAAAGTTGCTCGCTGTTTTTATAGAAAATCATAGAAGTGCTTCCCGCTGTTTCGAGTTGGAATTTCGAAGAACTGTAGCCATACAACTTAACATACACGGGAAGAGCGATTAAATTAATAGTAAAGTAAGCAGATTTGACTTACACATCAGAAAGTACTTAACAATATGAGGCAAAAGTATGACCAATTTTAAAAAAAAGCATAACAAATATCTTTTGTCTAAAATAGTTTTTAAAGTTGATACAACGTCGTCATTAAATGCTAAAGCGTCAACATCAAGATCATTAACGATTGGGTATGTAAATGCTGGACCCCGTCTAAAGAGTAAATTGGCATCCGATTTAGCAGGTACTCAAGGTCACAGCACATCTCTTGTGCATGCTGCTGTAGTTTCGGCCGAACAAAAAACAACGAAAAAAATACCGCTCTAGTGTTAAAAAAACAAAATTCTTACTCCAAGGTTTTAGCATTCCTGCATGAAAATTCTTTAATTAAAAGCCAATACAAATACTTTCGCGAGCTCAGCAATAGCCGATCGTGTGATCTTATTCTCGCTTACAACAAAGTGAGAAAAGCAATATCTAAATGTAGGCCTCTGGATATTACTGTAACCGATACAGTTGCGTAAGTCCCGTCACAAAGCCTCCTAGATCACACTAGTTGCCGGATAATACAAACGCAACAAACTTGGACGATCAAATAAAAGATTTGTTTTCCTATGTCAGTACAGTTATAAATTGAAGTAATATTACAGAAAATTATGACCTGTATATGACCCTTTTTGACGGAAAAGTTTATAAAACATTTCGACAGCAACTAAATCTAGCCAATCATGTCCCATCTGTGGAGGAATTTCAAAAAATTTTATGGAAAGTGGCAGTATGGGCTCACCAAAATTTAAGCCCAGGCCTGAACCATTACAATATGGCATGAAGCATTACAATATGGTATGAGTCCATTCCACGTGGATTCAAATTTTTGAGTTTGTTCTTAAAATTGCTTATAGAATTGAACTCAAGATATAACAAGTTAGAGATGAAAATGGAAAAATTAAATGCCGGAACCGAAAAAACCTATTCGGAAGAATATGGCCCTACATGTCGACAAGCCTAAACAGAATAGGAGTGGGAACACCAACGAAACAGCAAGGAGAGCCTTTGTAAAACTTAAGCTACTAGCTGAAATCTTAGGTCTTAATGAGTCTATATATTTTCACAACATTTTAATTGCGATTTCTTGCCAGCTGCCAACTGATGTAAATCAATTTCAAATAAATTGCCAAAAAACCGTAACACTCTAAATGTCGTTGTATTCATGGTTTCCATAAAGTTTTAGTGCATGGATTCCAAATAATAGGAGCCCTTGTACTGCCTGAAAGTGTTCTTGGAGAAAACGCCTCAGAAGCTCGCAACAAATATTACAAGATTGACAGGCTAATACATGCTCGAAAGAATATACGACGAAACAATATGACAGATGTTTTCCAAAGAGCAATGGATTCCTAAGATCCTCTTTTATCGAAGGTCAAAACAAAAAAAAAAAAACCCTATTGCCAGCAGCTGTAATAGAGCTTTTGGAATGACAAAGTTTTGAAAATATTTATAGTAATGATTAAAACAATAATATTTCCCCAGAAACTCATATTAACTCTAACAATTGTGACAGTGAAGATTCTGAAACTCCAAATTCCTTTGCAATTATAATAGACTTAGAAGTAGATTATTAATAGTTTTTTATAATCTGAAAAACTTAAGTATAATTATTTTTTTTCAAACATGTTTATTTTTTCCTTATTAGTATTAAGTTTACATGTAAAAATAATTTATTAATTTATGAATATGTATGAGCATAATGAATAAAGGTTCAAAAATTAATGTGAACGAACGGATCTTATATCGGCGGTAAGAGTAGGCGTGGTCGGATTGGTCTGAAATTAAGATATATTTTTATGTACATTGATACTATCATATGTACCAAATTTCAAATCTCTAGCTTTATTATTTTAATATACGTAAACAAAATCGGGTGTCTGGCCCAATGTGCGATAAATGAGTGACACCGGAACCACCATTTAACGATGGCACTATTGTAGAGCCACCGGGCAGTAACGAGGTCCATTCGGTTATTGAAAAGCTGAAAAATAAAAAAGCGGCAGGCTCTGATGGGCTGCCAGCTGAGTTATTTAAGTCCGGCGGCGCAGATTTGATTGGAGTAAGCACCAACTTTTATGCACGATATGGTTCGATGAACGCATACCCAATGACTGGAATCTCAGTGTTCTCTGTCCTATCTTTAAGAAAGGAAACCCCGCTGTTTATACCAACTACCGCTGAATAAGTCTTCTTGCCGTCGGATATAAGATTGTGTCGCGGGTATTGTGTAATAGGCTGAAGCCATATACGGATTCACTGGTATGACCAGGTATAGAGAGATCTCTCCGTACTTGGCATTCAAAATAACTCGCGCCAGCGCGCACAAGATTATGGAAGCTGGCGCGCCTTGCTTACCGAAAGACGGTTGAACGCCATTTAAGTAAGTAAGTAATGCCTTTACAAATATTGAATTTAAATTTAGCGAAATGGTTTATATTTTTTCAACATCTTGGTTCTATAAAAAAATGTGTACATTAACTTTATACAAATATATGTAACAGGTGCAAAGAGCTTATAAGTATATCACCATCAAAAGTCGAGTCGCTATAGACATGCCCGTCTTTCTCGCTGTCCGTATGAAAATCGAGATCTTATAACATTAAATCAGTAACAGAAAGTGTTTTTGCCATTTCGTCTCACAATACTTTTGAGTATTTAAATATTCAAAATTTGTTTATGGGTAATCTTGTAATCATAAAATTACAATAGTTGCAGATTGCTCACTGCGATCTATTTAAAACTATGTGTGTATGAAATACATAAAATTCCACCTGCAGTTACAATTGCTAATCACATCAGGCACTACGAAACAGCATGATCATTATACTCGTACAACTATATTTTTATTCCCAGATAACTTATATCTGGACCATGCTGGCACTACCCTCTATGCTGATAGTCAGATTGCTAATGCAACACACACGTTACAGCGCAATATATATTGCAATCCGCACACCTGTCGCTCGACAGGCGACCTGGTGGATCATGTCCGCTACAAGTAAGTTCATTGTTTGTTCTTTCACATGCTTAAAGGAAATTGTAAAAATCTGTCGTTTTCAGGATACTGAACTTTTTCAACACCAACTCAGAGGAATATCATGTCGTGTTTACTGCGAATGCTACTGCAGCTTTAAAGCTCGTTGCTGAGTGTTTTAGATTTCAAAATGTAGAGAACGGAGGCAATTTTTATTACTGCCAAGATAGTCATACGTCGGTGTTGGGTATGCGCGCAGTAGTGCGTACCAAAAATATATTTGTTCTCAGTAAGAATGAAATTCTAGCAAATTTAAATGAGGCACCCAAAGATGCAACCAAAATAGCCAAAAGTAATGATTTGGACGTTGGTAACTCACTTGTGACATTTTCAGCACAGTGTAATTTTAGTGGTTATAAACTACCATTAAGCGTTATAAGTGCCATGCAGCGTTTTGGGCTGGCAATATATGGCACCAATGTAAACCCTCAGAAAGGCAAGCCTGTATCACACAATCATACATGCTACGTTTGTCTCGATGCTGCGTCCTATGTTGGCACAAGCTTTCTTGATCTGAATAAATATAAGCCGGACTTTATCAGTATTTCATTCTACAAAATGTTTGGGTACGTATCAAGTTTTGTCATTTCACAATATGTGCATATTTAATCAGAGATCACTGAAATTTTGAAATAACTAGTCTTAGGGAGCGTTCAAGTATTACGTAACGCAATTTTTGAAGATTTGTGACCACCCCTTCCCCCCCTTGTAACGCACCGTAACGTTTTTCTGTTACTTAACGTGTTTTAAGAAAGACCCCTCCCGCCCCAGTAACGCGTCGTAACGTTTTACGAGACAAAACAAACCACAACAAAAATTGGTAGTTATTTTCTTAGGTTATCTCAGAAACTTTAGCTTTAACTTAGTAAATCTCAAGCATTAGTTTAATTGACTGACCATGATAATGATGGAAAACGGCTGGGTCCTGGTAATTTGTGAAGCACCATTGAAATATTTTAGGCCAAATTAAAAAAAAACAAATCGCCTAGCTAACATCACAACATTTTCGATTATACATGGCATGTTGAGCAATACAATACAGCTCCACTTGGGCAATTTCTTTATACCGTCTCGAAGCAGTCGTTATAATCGTGTCCAACGCTCGGTAATTGCGAATGCATCACTTTTAAAGTTGCCTTCAAAGTGATCACATGTATCTTGTCGCAGAGTATTTATACGGTTGTGGAAATGTATGTAACAGGAAGAAGGAGGCAACACAGACCCCATGTCCGTCTGACCGTAAGTATGAAAATTAAGATGTTAGAGACTATAAGAGATAGAGCTATATTGATATACTCTTTTCTAATGCAAATAAAATATCCCACACGGATCAAGGTAGGAGTATATGTAACATAGAAACTTTAGGTTCAATGGGGTACAGAGTAACTCGAGGTGATGCATACTCGAATGCTGTATTTTTTCTTGTTACTTTTTAGAGATTGGGATTCGTTTGCTCAAGTGCACATTGTGTGGAAAATTGTTGACTGCCATTCACCTGGGAATGGCCAACAATGATTCTTGTGTCAAACTGTCCAAGCAACTCACACGTCCGTTAGGACACGTATCTCCTGGGTAGCCTCTGAACATCCGTTCAGAGGTGAGCTAACGTGAGAAGGCGAAGGGGCCCCCTCTCCTTTAAAAAGGGGTTGGTGCGCTGGGCTTGGGACCCGCCACTTTAAAAAAAAACCCCCAATGAAAACGAAAAGAAAGCCTCGGAAGGACCCCTTTGATGACGACCCCGGAACACGATACAAGGATCATGATTTGAGGATATGCACCTGGAATGTCCGCACCCTTAATTGGGATGGTGCAAATATCCAGCTGGCTGATGTCCTCGAAAAGTGCAAGGCTGACATCACCGCAATCCAAGAAATCCGATGGATAGGGCAGGGTTGCTCTAAAAAAGCATCCTGTGACATCTACTACAGCTGCCATGCGAGTAAGCACGAATTTGGATGTGGTTTCGTGGTGAGTAGGAAACTACGTTGCCTCGTCTCTAGGTTCACACCTGTTGACGAGCGTCTAGCCGCGATACGCATCAAGGCTAAATATTTTTATATAAGCCTGATCTGTGCGCACGCCCCGACGGAAGAGAAAGACGACGATGCTAAAGATGAGTTCTTTGAGCGCTTGGAACGCCTGTACGAGCGCTGTCCCAAACACGATGTCAAAATCGTGCTTGGCGATTTCAACGCCAAGATTGGGAAGGAAGGAATCTTTGGCCCAACCGTCGGAAAATTTAGCTTTCACGACACTACCTCCAATAATGGAGAGAGGCTAATCGATTTCGCCGCAGGTCGGAACATGGTAGATAGTAGTACCAGATTTCAACATCTTAACATCCACAAGGCTACATGGCTGAGTCCTGATCAAAAAACACGCAACCAAATCGATCATGTTCTGATTGACGGAAGGCACGCATCGAGCGTGTTGGACGTGCGAACGTTACGTGGTCCCAACATTGACTCGGACCACTATCTTGTCGCAGCCAAGGTACGCACTAGGCTCAGCGTAGTGCACGCCGCACGTTCCAACATGCAACGAAAGCTAGACGTCGGCAAGCTGCAATCAGAGCAGACCGCCGCAGCCTTCTCAAACACACTCTCCCGACTGCTCCGGGAAACCTCTCCGATTTCTCGAGATATATGTGAGCAGTGGACACACATCACCCGCTCCATGGATAGGGCTGCCAAGGATGTCATTGGTTTTAAAAAACCTGTGAAGAATTCTTGGTACGACGAGGAGTGTCGCCAAGCTACTGCAGAGAAGAACGCTTCCTATCAGCGAACTCTGCAGTCAGAAGCAACGCGAGCTATTAGAGAGCGATATCGAGAGAAACGGAGAGAGGAGAAATGCCTTTTCAGACGCAAGAAAAAGGAGCAAGAAAGGCGGGAGTTTGAGGATGTTGAGATGTTACGTAACAGAAATGAAGCTGGAAAATTCTACCAAAAGGTCAAGCGTCTGACTGAAGGTTTTAAGCCCGGAGTAACTTTCTGTAAGGATGAGAATGGAAATCTGGTAACGGATGAACAGGAATCACTGAGATTATGGAGGAGTCATTTCTCCAACCTACTCGGAGGCGATGAAGCGCACAATACCGCCGATAGAGAAATGACACCGGAACCACCAGTTAATGATGGCACTATTGTAGAGCCACCGGACTATTACGAGGTCGATTCAGTTATTAAAAAGCTGAAAAATAACAAAGCGGCAGGCTCTGATGGGCTGCCAGCTGAGTTATTTAAGACCGGCGGCGAAGAGTTGGTTAGGAGTATGCACCAGCTTTTATGCAAGATATGGTCCGATGAACGCATACCCAATGACTGGAATCTCAGTGTTCTCTGTCCTATCTTTAAGAAAGGAGACCCCGCTGTTTGCGCCAACTACCGCGGAATAAGTCTCCTTTCCATTGGATATAAGACTATGTCGGGCATATTGTGTAATAGGCTGAAGCCATATACCGACTCACTGATAGGACGATATCAGTGTGGCTTCAGACCTAAAAGGTCGACCAGTGACCAAATATTCACATTACCCCAAATCTTGGAAAAGACCCGTGAGTTCAACAAAGACACTCACCACCTATTTGTCGATTACAAAGCCGCTTTCGACACGCCGATAAGAGCGAAGTTCTTCGACGCCCTGTCTGCACTAGGTATCCCGGTAAAGATTGTCCGTCTTTGCATGGCGACGCTATCTAACACACAAAGCGTTGTCAGGGTGGGGAAAAACCTCTCCGACCCCTTTGATACCAAGAGAGGTTTCAGGCAGGGCGATGCTCTATCGTGCGATTTTTTCAATCTCCTGATGGAATACATCCTACGCCAATGCCCGTACATACAGAGTATGTCGGGCTCGATCTTCCAAAAGGAAGTGATGCTGCTCGCTTACGCCGATGACATCGATATCATCGGTACGCAGGAACGGCGAGTCAGCAAGGCGTTCTCGGAGATTGAAAAACAGTCTCGGCTCATGGGTCTAGCGGTGAACGAGGACAAGACGAAGTACTTGGTGTCTTCTCGCACTCCGTCAATGCGTCTTGGACGGTCAGTGACGATGGAGAATTTCAACTTCAGTGTTGTAGAAAACTTCGTCTGTCTCGGAACAGAGATCACCAGCAACAACAACGTCAGCCTGGAGATCAGGCGAAGAATCACGCTTGCAAACAGATGCTTTTTTGGGCTGAGCAAGCAAATGAGAAGTAAAGCCCTCTATCGACGGACGAAAATAAAGATATATAAGACGCTGGTACTCCCGGTCCTACTGTATGGCGCAGAGGCATGGACCGTGATTGAGTCGGACGAGACAGCGTTGGAAGTCTTCGAGAGGAAGATTCTTCGCAGGATCTTTGGTCCTATTAGAGTCGGCGACGAGTTTAGGTCCCGTATGAACCGCGTGCTGTACGAGCTATTCGATGAGGTTGACATAGTCCAGCGCATTAGATTCCAGCGGCTGCACTGGGCTGAGCACCTCATACGAATGGACGAAAGAGCTCCAGCACGCATGGTTTACATGGGGGGCCCAAACTTGATTGGTGGACGCCGACATAGAGGACGACCGGGCACTCGATGGAATGACCAGGTATGGAGAGATCTCTCCGTACTTGGCATTCAGAACGACTGGCGCCAGCGCGCACAGGATTATGGAGGCTGGCGCGCTTTCCTGGACGCGGCCATGACCGGCAGACAGTTGACGGCCATTTAAACAAACAAACTTTTTGATACTTTAAAAGTTTTTGATATGGCACCAAGTAGGCGTTAGTGCTGCATAGAATCGTATAAGAGTTCATCTGCTGGATAAACTGTAAGTTTCTTTAAATTTCCAGTTGATCCAGTAAGAAAAGACAAATGGATTTTTAATATGATCGTATTGCAAATTACAAGCACTACTTAAAAAAACTGGCTCATCACGCCGTGCCTTTGATATTAGGAAAAGATAGTGGCAATGACATAATTTTTGTAAATCAGGATCCAAGCCTGAATATGTGCTTACTTTAATGCTGGAAAAGAATAACGACGTAAGTTTTTCAAATCTGGATCCAAGTCATATACCAGATTTTAAGTTATTTTATAGAATGCAATACTCTAAAATTAAGAGAGAAAAGTCTTTGAAACTAGATTAAAAATGCAAGAAGGAATAGTCGCGACTTTCTCAAAGCAAAATTATTGTGTGGCCAAATTGATATAAACTTTAAAATGGTTTGTTAAAACAAAACAAACAAGACTCACAGAAATGTTCGAGACAGTCTCTCGGCGCATATTATTCGATGACTAAGAAAATAGCTACTTCACTGACCGAAGGGGATTTTGAGACAGTAGCTGAATAGACATTCATTGATGAGTTCTGAATTGAAACTGATTTTTATTTTACAACTTCTTGCTTATATAACTTATTCTAGATTACGTATAGCGTTGGTCTTAATCTATAGCTGCGCCGCGTTGTCTTTATCAGCGTATGGAAATGTGTGTCCGCTGAGGTCTTGTTCCATTAATAGATAGCAGTTTATGTTTGTTTTGTATATATATCTATCAGCAGCTCAGAGATTTACGGCTGCTCAGATTTTACTTCTACGATTAAGTGGACTGTATTTGATATTTTATGTATTGTAATGCACATGTACATGTGTTTTCTATTTTATCTGCTATCGCTGTGAACTTCAGTTTTACGACCCACGATTCATGCAAGCATATCACTATAGATATTTTTAGTTTTATCTGTCTTTAAGAAATTATGTTCAAATATGAACATTCTCGCGGGGGGCAGAAAATGCAATTTTTACTTTCTTCCTTCTATGCACACCTCGTCTTGTCAGCTTTGATCCTTGAGGTGTCAGCGTTTCATCGTCTGCAACTGTCGGCGGGCGTATTGTATGAACCTGCCGTTTTAAAATAGTGTTTTGTGGTTTAAAAGATACCACACGTTTTCGTCCGAGTTTTCCTGGATGCGTCTCTACTATTCTTGACATTTGCAATTTTGTAGGATGTATATTTTTATCGTTTATAACGACAATTCTATCTTTTATTTGAGCTTGCAGCTCGGCTTTATCGCGACGAGCTCTATTACGTGCAGGATGTGGTTTGTCGAATATTTTCTGCACCTCAGCCAATTCTGCTTCACGATGGACACTAACAAGATCTTTCATAGCTGTGAGTTGATGCTTGAATTCGTGTTTGTCGCGTCTCAACAAAGTGCGCTCCGTATGTCCAGTCTCCAGTTGAGCTTCGAGTGCTTCAATCTTTTTGTAGGAATTGCCACGTCCCATCTCTAATTCGTCTTCAAGCTGTTGCGCTCCACGAAGTGCCTCTTTGCGCAATGTCTCTAATGATATGTTTGTACGCTGCTTAGCTTGTTCTAACAGCTGTTGTTTCACTTGCTCCACTTTTTCATAGACGTCAGCAAGCTTCTCTTTTAGTTGCTTTTTTAGTGCCACTAGCTGGATCTCGTAGTGCTCGTGTTGTGTCTGCAATCGTTCTTTTGTATTCTCCAATTCACGTACCACACGTTCATATTTTAGCTCATAATCATCATTGATATGCCATTCATGCACTGATATGCCATTGGAATCAGATTTTGCACAACTTAACTCCATCTCCAGCTTTTTCGTCGTCTCTTGTAGGCCATTGATTTTGGCCTTTGCGTCGGCGAGCTGTTTTTCAAGCTTAAGTCGGCCTATTTGAGCTTCCAAACGTTCGAAGGCTATGTACGACGTAGAGCGTTCCTCCCCCAAGTCGACACGCATTTCGGAATGCTTTGCTTCCAGCTTCTGAAATCGTTCCAGATTGGTTACTGCTGTCAGAAGTTTTTCGTTTTTGCGTTGCTGAACAATGCCAGATAGAATCCAGCCAAATTTTGTTGCTTGGCCCACAATTCCATCCATCTTTACAACGCCACATTCAAGGATTTTGCCAAACAGATCTCCTCCAATTATCATGTCGATTCTGTCCGATTTATTGAACAGGGGATCTGCTATTACGTAGTTATTCCATATTTGAAGATCATATTCGAAAGACTGATCTGGTTGCGCACTAGTCAGCGATGGTAAAATAATTGCGTCGACTTCTTCCACATAGTTGCTCATAAATCGTGGTTTTATTTTAATTTTTACTTTGTAATTGGATTCACCAACCACCGCTTCACCAAGTCCATGAATCTTCGTTTTTGTTTTTATTCGTGGAACCTGTAATATTTGTGAAGCTTCTGTAGATATTGCGGTAATTTGAGAGCCCTGATCTATAAGAGCTCTGAGTAACATATACTCGCCATTGGATGCCTTCACTTTTATTTGTGCAGTTGCTAGAATTACAGCCGCAGATGACTTAGTTGAAGCCATGGCATTTCTTTTATTGCCATTCATCAACTGCTCTCCGTGCAGTAAATCGTGATGGCTTTTTGAGCACATACTGCATTTAGCGTTTGGTGATGAGCATTTTTCACTATATTTGTGATTTATGCACTTAAAGCACAAGTTTTGATCCCTCGCAAACTTTCGGCGTTCTTCGATCGAAATTGATTGTAGTTTTCTGCATTCACTTGTTGTGTGATTGTGGTACTTGCAGAAGAAACACATTTTTCTTATTGATTGAGCTGCAACTGCTGATACGTGATGATTTTTTAGTTTCGGTTTTCGCTCAATGAATGAATCCTTTTCCGAAACAGCTTTCAGAGTTTCGTATCTTCGCTCTAAGAATTCCATAATATCTTTTAGAGTTTGGATTTCTTTTGGCGTTTTAGTTGTTTGCTCATACAATTTTAAGCCGTCTTTGTCCAGTTTTCGACAAATTATGCGTGCAATGAACGGCTCGTCTTCTGCAACTTGTGTATCTAATGCTCGAATAGCATTAAGGCACTCATTAGTTGTGTCTAGTAGTTGTCTGACACTTTCCGCATTGTCGCTGTTTATTTGGGGTTGATCTAAAATCCTATCCCACTGGGTCGAAAATAATATTCTTTTATTTTCGTACCTTTGTTTAAGAAGCGTCCATGCAACATCGTAACTATTGCTTGAGATCTGAAGATGTTGAATCAGTCGAGCAGCTTCTCCTTTCAAACATTGACGAAGACGCAACATTTTTTCCGAATTCGATATGCGCAAATTATCATGCACCATATCTTGGAATAGATTGTAAAATGTTGCCCATTCTTTGTAGTCCCCGAAAAATGTTGGTATTTTTAATTTTTCGAGCTCCAAGCAATTCCATTGGTTATTTGGCTGGATTGTCGATTCTTTTCCGTTATCCGGATGCTTCATTATGTGCAATAATCCAAGCTTGTCGATTAAAACATCGGCTTCAACGTCTTCTAAACTTGCTATTTCATTCGTATATAGCAATTGAAGCTCATCGACCCTTTTATCAATGAGGTCAGTTTTCGATTTTCCAACATTCGAAAAGTTTTCTTCCTCAAAATAATTTATGAGATTAGCAGTTCGTCTTTTGAAGCTGCTTAATTTAAACTCATTCTTGGAAACGAGTCCATCTGCAGTAGAATTAGTTGACTCAATTTCGGCACTGTTTTCAAGCTCTGAATTTTGTTTTGTTATCTCCAACTCCACAAAATCGTCGTCAAGTGCCTTATTCAACGCCAACATAATCTCACCATATTTTTCCATCGTGCTTTCGTATATAAAGTTTGTGAAATAGTCCTCTGAGCTCACCCCATCTGCCATCAGCTTAATGTGATTAGCTTCTAGGTCTTTTTTATAATTTTTAAGACACTTTATAATTTCAGGGCATGAGCTCTTCCGCACATCTTTCGCACTGATTCGGTTGTAAAGCTGCAAAATTTTTTCTGCAGCTTCCTTCTGAGCGTCAATTACTTTCGCTCTATTGATGCCCATTTTAGCACTTTTCTTTCACTGAACACACACAAGTAAACTATAAGAGGTAGTTTTTAGTCGCCTGGTTGACTGCTATGCCTCAACTCACAGCGGGATAAAGTTTAACTTGTACTGTTCACCGTGAATTCGAAAATGCGAGTCCCTGCTGATACGCTCAAAAATTTTTTTTTTTTTTTTTTTTTTTGACAAATCTTTTTAGCAAAACATTCGGCTCGAATTGACCAAAAAATGAATAAACATTCATTGATGAGTTCTGAATTGAAACTGATTTTTATTTTACAACTTCTTGCTTATATAACTTATTCTAGATTACGTATAGCGTTGGTCTTAATCTATAGCTGCGCCGCGTTGTCTTTATCAGCGTATGGAAATGTGTGTCCGCTGAGGTCTTGTTCCATTAAAAGATAGCAGTTTATGTTTGTTTTGTATATATATCTATCAGCAGCTCAGAGATTTACGGCTGCTCAGATTTTACTTCTACGATTAAGTGGACTGTATTTGATATTTTATGTATTGTAATGCACATGTACATGTGTTTTCTATTTTATCTGCTATCGCTGTGAACTTCAGTTTTACGACCCACGATTCATGCAAGCATATCACTATAGATATTTTTAGTTTTATCTGTCTTTAAGAAATTATGTTCAAATATGAACAGTAGCTATGCTCCCATTTTCGCAATCGCAAAAATCGATTGCAGTTAGGCAAGTGGATTAAAAAATAAATGCAATATTTCAAACAAATAACCACTTGCGTTTAAAAATATTTTTGTCTTATTTTATAAGGTTTTAAGATTGTTTTGATATACTGTTCAATATTATTGATACTGATTTTAAACTTTAAATAATTATTTAATGAGTGTGCCTCAAATTTTCTAAACTGTAAAATCAATCATAACAAAAGTAATTTGTGATTTGCTAAGACCGATAAACGAAGATTTGTCTTATTAATTGGCGGAACGCGAAATGCTTCGAAACAATGTATAAACTCGGCATAATTTGCTTTGTATATTTGTGTGTAAAGTATTAACGTTTAAAAAGTTAAATAATAATAAATATGATTATAATGGATAAAAATATTGAAAAAAATTTTAATAAATAATTACGAATGCACAACTGCTTGGCAACTTTTTTGGTACAATCAGCTGTTTGACAAAAAGAGACGTAGTGCATTTGTCGCAAAAATATGTATACGTTGAAATTCTAGAATTTTATGCCTTCTTTTGGCTTCAAAACATGCCATTGCAAATAAAAATGGCAATTCGAAATTTTACACAAAATCAAAACATTAACCAAACAGCTGTCAATATATATATTTTTTAAAATTTTTTGTCACATCTTTTCGGTCAATTAAAAAACTAATTTGAATTTTTTCTAAACATACTTAGTTGACCGTCATTCGGTTATGGCCGCATTTTGGAAGATTGACCATTTGCTGTAGTCTTGTGCGCGCTGGCGCCAGTTGTTATGAATGCAAAATACGCTGAGATCTCTCTTTATACCCGTTCTTTTCAACGTGCCCGGTCGTTGTCTAGCCCGACTTATTCTGTATGTACGTACACTGTCGAGGCATGTATTCCATCAGCAGATTGAATAAATCGCACAGCGCATCACCGTGTCTGAAATATTTCTTAAAATCAATGGTGGTCAAAGAGGTTATTTCCTACCCAGACAACGCTTTGGTTATTTGATAACCTCATCGTGCAAAGACGAACGATCTTTGCCGGAATACCTAGTGCAGACAGGGCGTCGAAAAATTGTTGTAATATGAATGTTTGGTCACTGGTCGACCTTTCTGGTCTGAAGCCTATCAGTGAGTCCGTATATGGCTTTTCCGGGCTTAAAACCTTCGGTCAGACGCTTGGGCTTTTGATAAAAATTTCGAGCGTCATTTGTGTCACATAACCCCTCAACACTGACACGTTTCTCTCAACATCGCTCTCTTACAGCACGCGTTGCTCCCGACTACAGAGTATGCTGATAGGAGCCGTTCTTCTCTGCAGTACCAAACGTTAGTCACAGGTTTTATATTGCCAATGACCTCCTTTGTAGCCCTATCAATGCAGTGGGTAATATGTTTCCACCGTTCACATATGTATATCTTGAGAAGACATTATTATTGAAGACATTATTATATCTTATTGTCTAATAAGGTTTCCCGGAGCTGTAGGGAGAGTGTGTTTGAAAATGTTTCAGCATGTTGGGACGTGCGGTGTGCACCACGCTAAGCATAGTGCGTACCTTGGCTGCGACAACATAGTGGTCTGAGTCGATATTTAGACCACGTAGTGTTTACACGTCTTACATGCTCGATGCGTGATTGCCGTAAATCATAACATGATCAATTTGGTTGGGTGGAATTTGACTGAGACTTAGCAACGTAGCCTTGTGTTTGTTGAAGTGTTGAAATCTGGTGCAACCATGTTTAGACCTGCGGCGAAATCATTTCGAATCTCCATTATTGGAAAGAGGGGTGTATGCGAACAGTTTGGCATTTTAAAGGGCATGGCTCAGCCTTAGGATTTAACAGTAAAATATTTTAAAAATAGCAACAAATGCTATTTATAAGAGTTTCTACCCATATTTTCTCGAAAGCGTGACGTGCTGGGGCTCGAATTCATGTTCAGCACGAAAAATCCATTCAAAAAACTCTGTCCGATTTCATTTGCGAAACCCATACAGGGAAGTGTTGTTTAAGAGTTTGATAAAAAATACCCCTCTGCAGACTATTTGCGATAGAACTAAAAGAATTTCAATTTGTTTACATTTTTACTGATTGTTCTATTTCTGTTTGTGTTAACTTTTTTCGCTGAAAGAATAACATTAATGCTACTTAACAGCACACAAATGTTCCTCAATTGTTTCACGAAATGCACGAATAATACGCTATTGTTTACGGTTAAAGTAATTGTGTTTAAAGTTAATTATTTTTAGCATTGTTTTTTTTACAAGTTTTATTAATATTTAATTTCGAAATGCTTCTTAAAAAATGTGGTACCAGCGAAATGAAAAACACTTTTGCTGTCGGCAGTGAATGCCAAATTTATTAATTAAAACATATTAAATTAAATAAATAATTATTAACTAATCTAGATTAGTCAAAAATTGAACACTATCTTCTAAAATAGGAGTTTTATTTACAGAATGTTTTTTTTCTAAGTAAATCAAAACGCTGACTAAATAGTAAGCCACTCGAAAAAAACGAAATTTGTCTGGTAAAAACATATTTTAATGCGTTTTTCAGTCATAGATATGTGTTGTGTTAGACGCACATATTTATATTAAAATCTCCTGTTTAAATAAGTAAATCGAAAGAAGAAGAGTACTTGTTTATGTGTTCATTGAATATTTCGACGTTTAGTTGTAATTTGTTTGATATTGTAGGCGCACAAACTGTCTCAAGAAAATAAAGAATAATAAACAGTATAGTTTGTGCCGCGCGTTGTGTTGATGTGACAGATGTTCGTTTACGACTAATTGGCAAAGGCAATGTTGATTACATAATTTTCTTACATTTGACAATTATATTTGTGTGTGACGTTGCCAGAATGTATTATTTTCAACATTTTTCCTCAACGTTAATGTACCGTAAACAATATTTTTACGATAAACCTAAAATGTTTGCAAACTTTCTTGGTTTTTTCTTAGGTAAACTCTTCTTAAAGATATCATCTGGCATATCGTTTGTTGGAACGTAATTTAGCACCACCTCTTGATTATGATACTCCGGATTTTTCGCCAGCTGATACGCACTGATGTCACAATTGATAGCACTTGATTCTTCTAGCCTCGGGTCGATCTCTTTCATCATATCGCCTCTTTAGCTGCTGACGCGAGCTATATACTTAGCTTCGGTGCTACTTAAAGCCACGCTGTTTTGCTTTCTCGATTCCCACGAAAAAGAGCTGCTCGCTACCATAAAGACATATCCAGTCTTCATATACGTATCTACACATTAAATTACCTGATGCACGATACTGCAACTTGAAGTCAATCGATGACGCCAAATAACGTAATACATGCTTCGCCGCAGGCTTCTGTTCAATATGCGGATTCATGTTACGTTGTGCCAGTTTTGTAGCCTTTTGATTCTACAACCTTGCATGTCTTACTGTCGCATTTTATGTCGAACCCAATGATCAACGGTGTGGATGCTGATCTGCATTGATTCGTACCATGTCTCTGTAGCAGTTCTCGTATGTATGTCGTCTGATATACGCTTATCGCTCCTAGTTCATCTTCATGCCAAGGATAGCCTTTAAATGCCCCTTGTCTACACTTTCGAATCTCTTTCCGATGTAGGCCTTAGTTTGGGCAAAATCTTCTTTACTCTGCCATGCTATAATTAGATCGTCAACATATACTGCGATTAGTGATACATTAACTTTTGTGCCCTTCTTGTGTAGACACGGCTCGTTGACACATGATTCATACCCAATACTTCTTAGCACGTGGTCCAACTGCGCGTTCCATTGTCGACTGAAAGAATAACATTAATGCTACTTAACCGCATCAAAATATTCCTCAATTGTTTCAATAAATGCACGAATAATACGCTATTGTTTACGGTTAAAGTACCTATTTCGGATGTTTCTCGTCGACAAAACCTTCCGGTTGCCTCATATACACCTCGTCGCTGTGTTTACTGTTCCAATATGCCGAACACACATCTATCCGGTGTACATGTAGACTCCACTCTACAGCCAACGCCAGCACCATTGCTATGAAACCGATGTGGAAGAACTCGCCCAAGAAACCTGCTGTATAGTAAAGCAACAAAGAAAAAAGCGAAAGAAATGAGCTTCGTCCGAAAAGATGATTTTTCGATAAAATTCGGGGTCTTCAACCAAACGCCCAATCTGCGAAGCGTAGACGGCTCGGATGGTCAATTGGCTTTAGCTGCTGCACCAATTGAACTTTATATGGCTTCAAAGCAAGGTCTTCACGCAAAATTTGGTGCGTAGTTGACCGTGAAAGGTTCAACTCTTGCGATCGATGGCGAATCGATGTGGATAGACGTTCGCGAACACTTTCACTCACAGCGGCAATGTTTTCGTTTGACCACGCTTCACAAATTGTCGCAAATATGCTTCTGATGGCAATTCTTTTTTGTTGAAACTTTTTTTCAAATTTCGCACAGTTTTTCCTTACGCACAGCAGGACAACAACTATTAAACAACCTCTTGACAACAACATACAATTATACATACATAAAAAATGTAGGCATTCGAATGAACTCGAAAGCAACCTCTCATTCCCACTCATTCAATTCGTTTTTCTTCGTTTAAATGTTGTGTGACCGAGTCGTATGTGAGCGTACACACTCACTCAAACTTTATCGGCTTCGCATTCTATTTAACTCAATGCATTTTGAGCATTGTTGATTTGAACGTCGATTTTTTGCTATTCATGCCGACCTCTAATAAATACCTGCACTATTAATATTATCAAAAATAATTCAAAAAAGGAATTCACCACAAAAATTCTTAATAATGGTGTCTTTAAGACGAATTTATTTGATTTTGATGCAGAAGACTATAGAAAAGTATCAAAAACGCTTTCCAATTCAAACATTTCGTGGTATAGTTTTGCAAATAAACAGAAGCGTCTAATAAGGGTGATTGCAAAAAATCTACATCACTCGTGTGAACCAGCAACAATAGTCGACGATCTGAAATCACAAGGTTGCAAAGCAGTATCGGCAGTCAACAAGCAAAAATGGCAAACCAAAGATGCACTCGATATGTTTGTATTAACTTTCGAATCATCAGATGACATAAATGAAATTTACAAAACTCAGTTGTATCAATTTAGCCTGTAAGCCTGTAAGACCTGTCAATCATTTGGTCATACAAAAAATTACTGTGGTAAGCTAGCAGGGCAGCATCTTACTGCAAATTCCACAAAAAAGGAAAGCCAAAAGCCAAAGTGTGTTAACTGTGGAATGGTTCCAACGGCTGGTAACACACACAATCAAATCAAAGCCAATACCAAACCAGAAAAACATTCGATAATACTCATGTACCAGTTGTAAAACTGCCGTCCTTAAAGCCAACACAAAACCAAACGTATACCATAATACCACCCAAAAGAATGATCAGTCCATTCTGGCACAAATATTAGCCTAACTAAATACGCAAGAAAAGCATTATGCAGCTTTAGATAGACGATTACTTAAGTTAGAGGAAACCATTTCTAAGCTAAAATAATGGCGAACAGTCTCAATATTATGCTTTGGAATGCTAACGGGCTGTCAAAACATTGTAGAGAATTGAAAGCAATACTTGATATAAAAAATAAAGACATTTGCTTCGTGAGATATGTCTCAGATAATATCTGTGTCTCAGATAATATCTGTGTCTCAGATAATATCTCATATAAAATTCAAAAACCATAAAATTTATCACACCATCCATCACAATAATACAGCGCGCGGAGGTTCGGCAGTAATTTAAAAATAGCATACGACACAAAAATTTCAAACCACAACAATCACAATACAACAAAAATTTCTCTCACTGCTGTATACAGTCCCCCACGACATCAAGTCAAATGTGAGGACTCTATGACATTAATCAATTCGCACTGTCACAGATTTATCATGGGCGGCGACTTTAATACTTAAAATACGCAATGGGGATTACGTCTGACGACTACAAAAGGGCGAGAACTACTAAAAGCTATAAATCAAACTGCTTGTAGTCACATTTCCACGGGAATTCCATCATACTGGCCAATCATACTGAAAACCATCCTAACCTGATTGATTTTTTTATATTTAGAAAAATCTCATGTCAGAATGTTATTATCAAGGATGGAGTAGAATTAAATTCGGATCATTCACCGATATATTTAACTTTGTGTGAGTCTCCAGTTAATATAGAACCTGCACCATTCCTATACAATAGATTGACAGACTGGCAAGTATTTAGAAGAATGGGAGATGAAAAAGTTGACACATTCTCTGTAATGCACAATGCAACTCAAGTTGAGAAAGAAGCATGGTCATTCACTGAAATATTGCAACACGCAGCATGGGATTGTACTCCAATGACCAGTATAAAAATAAAAAGAAATAGTTACCCTGAAGAAATTTTAAGTCTTATTCGGATTAAAAGAAAACTTCGGAAAATGTGGCAAATGATAAGGTATCCAGGAGATAAATCAAAGCATAATGAAATTTCTAGTGTGTTCAGCCAAAGCATTAAAGCTTTTAAAAATATAGCGTTCAACTCCTACCTAAGTAACCTCACTAATGACAAAAGTACGGACTACTCCCTATGGAAATGTGCACGGAGCATTAAGAAGCCCACAACATATGATGCACCTACTCAATTGGAAACTGGGCTAAAAACGATAGCCAAAAATGTATAGTATTTTCTGATTACTTATCGAAAGTATTTTCTCAAATAGACATCGACACAAACACTGGCACATCAATAAGTAATGCATCGTACTGCCAACCATGCGGAAATACACCAAAAACTACTGAATTAGAAGTAGTGCAAATAATTAACAGTGATCTAAAATCCAAAAAAGCTCCAGTTTTTGATTTTATAACTACAGTGCTTTTAAAAGGCATTATTCAGTTGACTCGCATTATTAACTCTGCTATGAGTCTAGGCTATGTACCACAAATCTGGAAAGTTTCAGAGGAAATAATGATAGTAAAACCGGGAAAAAATCTAAATGAGGCGAACTCATATAGGCCAATATCACTACTACCCACAATTTCAAAGGTTTTTGAAAAAGTGTTGCAGAAAAACATTATGCCAATTATTCGAGAAAAGAATATAACTCCAACCCATCAATTTGGCTTTAGGGCTTTCCACTCTACAATTGACAAAGTTCATCGCATAACTCATATAATAGAGGAATCGTTGGAATCCAAGAAAGTATGCTCAGCGGTGTTCCTTGATGTATCTCAAGTCTTTGATAAAGTGTGGCATGAAGGTTTGATTCACAAAATAAAAACAATTTTCCCAAGCGAATATGCTGCCATACTAAAGTCATATCTCTCTGATCGCTATTTCAGAATTAAAAATGGTGTTGAATATTAAGAACTTCGTGCCATAAAAACAGGTGTTCCTCAAGGTAGCATACTTGGTCCGCTGCTATATTTATTATATACCCACGATATCCCCCACACGGATGAAACCACTATTGCTACATTTGCTGATGACACCGCAATACTTGCAATCAGAAAAGATGAAACGGAATCAACGAAAAAACTTCAAAACGCAGTAAACCAAATTGCCATTTGGACACGAGTATAGAGGATTAAACTTAATAATATCTCCGTTGGAATGAGCATGTTAAAAAAAAGAGCGATGAAATGGGAATAAAATATAGATCGATAAAATGGTTGGTGGATAGACGTTCACCTTTATCAATTTGTAACAAGCTCATCCTCTACAAACAAATATTTCAACCATTTTGGGCTTATGGATCCCAACTTTGGGGTTGTACTTCAAACAATAACGTAAATGTCATTCAACAATTCCAAAACATTTTACTTCGCAACATAGTTAATGCTCCGTGGTACATACGCAATAGCGATCTTCATCGTGACCTTGATGTAGATATGGTCGTCGTCAAAATAAAAAAATTTGCAAAGGCGCACAAATCACGAATTGACAATCATGCCAACGAAGAAGCATCGTCGCTAATGCAAAGTGCAGGTCTACGAAGACGTTTAAATAGAACGAAACCATGCGACTTAGTTGAAATCCCATAAACAACGAATCCTAAGACGCTGTAAAATTGACTAGGATTCATCATCTCTTTTAATGTCAATCAAAAACAAATTGAATTTTAATTTTTTATGTTTAATTAGGTTAAATGTACTATAAATTTATTAATGAAGAAAAATAAAAAAAAAAATAAAAAAAAATCACAATTTTTCACACAAATGGTAAATTGTTTTTTGTTTCCATTGCAACGACAAAGTTGTCATAACTACTTGATAGACTTGAAAATGACATAATCACAACCAATTTCTCAGCCTCCACGATATCCAACTCAGACAACTTTTCTAAGAGCTCTGTGAATTTATTTACATATTTCTGCATTTCATCACCTTCGTATGCATTCGTATCCTTATTAATCTCTGGTATAGCGATACCTTCTTGACAGGACCAGATGCCTTGTACATTTTCTTCAGCTTCCCTAATGCTTCTAGCGATGTCATGCAGTTCTTTGTATATACTAGCTGCTCTTCGGTCTTTATGTATCGTTCCGACACTATTTTCCACATATACACCTGGATTAGCACGCTCCTCACCTGCGCGCTCCACACATCATAGTTTCTGTGATCGAGCTTCTCAATATGAATCAAACTCGGCCCACTCATTTCATCGTCTTTTTTACAAAAAATTAAACACTTTTTCCGTCATAACCTTTGTTGGATATTGTAGGCGCACAGACTGTCGCTTAGTGTCGCGCGTTGTTTTGATGCAGCAGATGTTCGTTTACGACTAATTGCAAAAGGCAATGTTCAATACATAGTTTTTGTACATTTTACAATTCTATTTGTGAGTAGCGTTACCACCTAGTACGGTGCTTAAATATTGCCAGAAAGTATTATTTTTAACACATATAAATGACATAATTATTTTATAATTTGTTGATTATTTATATTTAGTTTTTATGTTATTTGTTGTTTTAAATTTATCGGAGTCGGTTTTATTTTATGTGTGCTTTTATTTTTTAAGATGAAATTTATTATTTTTTTTATATAATTTAATTTTTTATTAATTTATCACAATATGTTTTAACGTAATGATTTAAATATTTATTTCTTAGTTACCCTACTGGAGTTGGTGCTTTACTCGTCAGTCGTCGTGGTGAAAAATTACTAGAGAAGCGATATTACGGAGGCGGCACCATCAATTTCGCTTTTACCAACATAGTCGAGCAGACTTTTCGTGAGACATTCCACTCGAGGTTCGAAGATGGCACGTTGCCTTTTCTTGCTATTTCGGGGCTCTTAGAAGGCTATCGCACAATCGAACATTTAGTGCCGGATTTTAATTCAAAAAGCAGTATTGAAAGGATATCTGCCCATGTGCATAAGCTGGCGAAATATTGCCACGACAAATTAGCAAGCTTACGGCACGGCAATGGAGCATTAGTAGTTCGACTTTACAACTATGTTGGTTATGAGCAATTAGACCAGCATGGTTGCGTTGTCACCTTTAACATATTAAATGACATTGGAACTTATGTAGGTTATGCAGAAATCGCTTGCGTGGCGGCATTACATAACATAATGCTCCGTACTGGCTGTTTTTGTAATCTAGAAGCTTGTAAATCCTACCTACAATTAAGTGAGAACGCAGTGCTAGAGCAATACCATTCGTGAAGTGAGTGTGGCGACTACAATGATTTAATAAATGGCCTGCCTACAGGGGCAGTACGTGTTTCGTTCGGATATATGACACGACTGGAAGACGTTGACCGTTTTTTGAATATGATTCGTAAATGTTATGTTACCGTTAAGTTCAGCGAACGATTGCGCATAATTGAGAAAGAATCAAAACGACTGCCACCTTCGCTCCAGTACGTTCTGGACCAGATGCGCCCGAAAGTTCATCGCATTTGCATCTACCCTGTGAAGTCTTGTGCTGCATGGTAACCAACCAGGGTTTAAAATATGATCGGCAGTGGATGATTGTAGATGCAAAT
>JAWNNP010003147.1:0-15116 GCA_035044805.1 Leucophenga maculata
GCTAGGCGATTTGTTTTTTTTTAATTTGGCCTAAAATATTTCAATGGTGCTTCACAAATTTCCAAGAACCAAGCCGTTTTCCATCATTATCATGGTCAGTCAATTAAACTAATGCATGAGATTTACTAAGTTAAAGCTAAAGTTTCTGAGATAACCTAAGAAAATAACTACCAATTGTTGTTGTGGTTTGTTTTGTCTCGTAAAACGTTACGACGCGTTACAGGGGCGGGAGGGCTCTTTCTTAAAACATGTTAAGTAACAAAAAACGTCAAAAATCTTCAAAAATTGCGTTACGTAATACTTGAACGCTCCCTAAGACTAGTTATTTCAAAATTTCAGTGATCTCTGATTAAATATGCACATATTGTGAAATGACAAAACTTGATACGTACCCAAACATTTTGTAGAATGAAATACTGATAAAGTCCGGCTTATATTTATTCAGATCAAGAAAGCTTGTGCCAACATAGGACGCAGCATCGAGACAAACGTAGCATGTATGATTGTGTGATACAGGCTTGCCTTTCTGAGGGTTTACATTGGTGCCATATATTGCCAGCCCAAAACGCTGCATGGCACTAATAACGCTTAATGGTAGTTTATAACCACTAAAATTACACTGTGCTGAAAATGTCACAAGTGAGTTACCAACGTCCAAATCATTACTTTTGGCTATTTTGGTTGCATCTTTGGGTGCCTCATTTAAATTTGCTAGAATTTCATTCTTACTGAGAACAAATATATTTTTGGTACGCACTACTGCGCGCATACCCAACACCGACGTATGATTATCTTGGCAGTAATAAAAATTGCCTCCGTTCTCTACATTTTGAAATCTAAAACACTCAGCAACGAGCTTTAAAGCTGCAGTAGCATTCGCAGTAAACACGACATGATATTCCTCTGAGTTGGTGTTGAAAAAGTTCAGTATCCTGAAAACGACAGATTTTTACAATTTCCTTTAAGCATGTGAAAGAACAAACAATGAACTTACTTGTAGCGGACCTGATCCACCAGGTCGCCTGTCGAGCGACAGGTGTGCGGATTGCAATATATATTGCGCTGCAACGTGTGTGTTGCATTAGCAATCTGACTATCAGCATAGAGGGTAGTGCCAGCATGGTCCAGATATAAGTTATCTGGGAATAAAAATATAGTTGTACGAGTATAATGATCATGCTGTTTCGTAGTGCCTGATGTGATTAGCAATTGTAACTGCAGGTGGAATTTTATGTATTTCATACACACATAGTTTTAAATAGATCGCAGTGAGCAATCTGCAACTATTGTAATTTTATGATTACAAGATTACCCATAAACAAATTTTGAATATTTAAATACTCAAAAGTATTGTGAGACGAAATGGCAAAAACACTTTCTGTTACTGATTTAATGTTATAAGATCTCGATTTTCATACGGACAGCGAGAAAGACGGGCATGTCTATAGCGACTCGACTTTTGATGGTGATATACTTATAAACTCTTTGTACCTTTTACATATATTTGTATAAAGTTAATGTACACATTTTTTTATAGAACCAAGATGTTGAAAAAATATAAACCATTTCGCTAAATTTAAATTCAATATTTGTAAAGGCATTACTTACTTACTTAAATGGCGTTCAACCGTCTTTCGGTAAGCAAGGCGCGCCAGCTTCCATAATCTTGTGCGCGCTGGCGCGAGTTATTTTGAATGCCAAGTACGGAGAGATCTCTCTATACCTGGTCATACCAGTGAATCCGTATATGGCTTCAGCCTATTACACAATACCCGCGACACAATCTTATATCCGACGGCAAGAAGACTTATTCAGCGGTAGTTGGCATAAACAGCGGGGTTTCCTTTCTTAAAGATAGGACAGAGAACACTGAGATTCCAGTCATTGGGTATGCGTTCATCGAACCATATCGTGCATAAAAGTTGGTGCTTACTCCAATCAAATCTTCGCCGCCGGACTTAAATAACTCAGCTGGCAGCCCATCAGAGCCTGCCGCTTTTTTATTTTTCAGCTTTTCAATAACCGAATGGACCTCGTTACTGCCCGGTGGCTCTACAATAGTGCCATCGTTAAATGGTGGTTCCGGTGTCACTCCTTTATCGCACATTGGGCCAGACACCCGATTTTGTTTACGTATATTAAAATAATAAAGCTAGAGATTTGAAATTTGGTACATATAATAGTATCAATGTACATAAAAATATATCTTAATTTCAGACCAATCCGACCACGCCTACTCTTACCGCCGATATAAGATCCGTTCGTTCACATTAATTTTTGAACCTTTATTCATTATGCTCATATATATTCATAAATTAATAAATTATTTTTACATGTAAACTTAATACTAATAAGGAAAAAATAAACATGTTTGAAAAAAAATAATTATACTTAAGTTTTTCAGATTATAAAAAACTATTAATAATCTACTTCTAAGTCTATTATAATTGCAAAGGAATTTGGAGTTTCAGAATCTTCACTGTCACAATTGTTAGAGTTAATATGAGTTTCTGGGGAAATACTATTGTTATAATCATTACTATAAATATTTTCAAAACTTTGTCATTCCAAAAGCTCTATTTCAGCTGCTGGCAATAGGGTTTTTTTTTTTTTGTTTTGACCTTCGATAAAAGAGGATCTTAGGAATCCATTGCTCTTTGGAAAACATCTGTCATATTGTTTCGTCGTATATTCTTTCGAGCATGTATTTGCCTGTCAATCTTGTAATATTTGTTGCGAGCTTCTGAGGCGTTTTCTCCAAGAACACTTTCTGGCAGTACAAGGGCTCCTATTATTTGGAATCCATGCACTAAAACTTTATGGAAACCATGAACACAACGAAATTTAGAGTGTTACGGTTTTTTGGCAATATATTTGAAATTGATTTACATCAGTTGGCAGCTGGCAAGAAATCGCAATTAAAATGTTGTGAAAATATATAGACTCATTAAGACCTCAGATTTCAGCTAGTAGCTTAAGTTTTACAAAGGCTCTCCTTGCTGTTTCGTTGGTGTTCCCACTCCTATTCTGTTTAGGCTTGTCGACATGTAGGGCCATATTCTTCCGAATAGGTTTTTTCGGTTCCGGCATTTAATTTTTCCATTTTCATCTCTAACTTGTCATATCTTGAGTTCAATTCTATAAGCAATTTTAAGAACAAACTAAAAAATTTGAATCCACGTGGAATGGACTCATACCATATTGTAATGCTTCATGCCATATTGTAATGGTTCAGGCCTGGGCTTAAATTTTGGTGAGCCCATATTGCCACTTTTTATAAAATTTGTTGAAATTCCTCCACAGATGGGACATGATTGGCTAGATTTAGTTGCTGTCGAAATGTTTTATAAACTTTTCCGTCAAAAAGGGTCATATGCAGGTCATAATTTTCTGTAATATTTCTTCAATTTATAACTGTACAGACATAGGAAAACAAATCTTTTATTTGATCGTCCAAGTTTTTTATGGGCTTTGAAAAATATAAGTTTGATTGGCGTACAAAATATAATGGACTGAGGAGTAAGATTTATCCAATACAAAATATTTCCAATATCATTCAACAATTTTAGTGGAATTAATTTTGTTACGAGAAACGTTTGGCCGAAAAGCATCGGATCGCAGCAGATAAAGTTTTGTTTATAAGTGATTTGGCCGGATGTTCCGTCATATCCATAGCTTACAATAAGAGTCAACTTGATATATTTCCAAACTGCTCAAATATATCTTTTTGCGTTTGTATTATCCGGCAACTAGTGTGATCTAGGAGGCTTTGTGACGGGACTTACGCAACTGTATCGGTTACAGTAATATCCAGAGGCCTACATTTAGATATTGCTTTTCTCACTTTGTTGTAAGCGGGAATAAGATCACACGATCGGCTATTTGTATTGTATTTGTATTGGCTTTTAATTAAAGAATTTTCATGCAGGAATGCTAAAACCTCATCCGCCGTAAGTGGTTCTGACTCATTCTTTAACGCAAAAAGGTTTTTCTTTGCCATATTGGGGTTACTTGGAGTAAGAATTGTGTTTTTTTAACACTAGAGCGGTATCTTTTTCGTTGTTTTTTTTTTCAGCCGAAACTACAGAGATGTGTTGTGACCTTGAGTACCTGCTAAATCGGATGCCAATTTACTCTTTAGACGGGGTCCACCATTTACATACCCAATCGGTAATGATCTTGATGTTGACGCTTTAGCATTTAATGACGACGTTGTATCAACTTTAAAAACTATTTTAGACAAAAGATATTTGTTATGCTTTTTTTTAAAATTGGTCATACTTTTGCCTCATATTGTTAAGTACTTTCTGATGTGTAAGTCAAATCTGCTTACTTTACTATTAATTTAATCGCTCTTCCCGTGTATGTTAAGTTGTATGGCTACAGTTCTTCGAAATTCCAACTCGAAACAGCGGGAAGCACTTCTATGATTTTCTATAAAAACAGCGAGCAACTTTTCATAAGCAAACTGAACCTCAGCTAGAAAAAAAGAAAATACGCACACATGTGCAAAATTGTGCTACGACGTGTTTTAAGATTACTTCTTATACAGTTTGCACTATAATGACACGTAATTACTTTCTCGCACAATGACGCGCGAAATTAGTTCTTATCCATAAAAGACGGGCACGTTGATTAAATTTTCTGTACTTTTGTCAGAACAAATTAATGCATTCAAAACACATATTAGCAAACATTAACAAACATCAAAACATATATTAACAAACATTAACAAAATTCCTATGAAATATAAACATTTTACATACGCTGGCCTTTCTTGTCCATTACTTAGATTAAAGTTTTTTCCAATAGAATCCAATTGGTAAGCTTGGCAAAGTAAACAAAATGTTTCCCGCGTTTTATACTATTGCTCTCATCTGTTCGAACAGCAGACTATGAAACGCTACAAAAATGACAGTGGTGCATTTAAACCAAAAATACTTAAATTCAAGTATATACTATTCAAATTTTATAATCAAATTAACTTTCGTGAGAATTTATGTAGAAACATGGGCTACTTGGCCAATGTATATCGGCGGAATTGTGCGCTTTATCGCCTCCGAGTAGGTTAGAAAAATAATTATTCTTCTGTTCATCTGATTTCCACTTTCGTTCTTACAGATAGTTACTCCGGGTTTAAAACCTTCAATCAGACGCTTGACCTTTTGATAAAATTTTCGAGCTTCATTTCTGTTACATAACATCTCAACAATCTCGAAGTCCCGCCTTTCTAGCTCCTTTTTCTTGCGTCTGAAAAGGCGTTTCTGTCGATATCGCTCTCTAACAGCTCGCGTTGCTCCCGACTGCAGCGTTCGCTGATAGGAAGCGTTCTTCTCTGCGGTGTTTCCCGGAGCTGTCGGGAGAGTCTGTTCTGATTGCTGTTTGTCGACAAGTGGCGTGCATTACGCTGATCCTAGTGCATACCTTGGCTGTGGTCTGAGTCAATGATGGGACCATGTATCGTTCGCACGTCCAACATGCTCGATGCGTGCCTTCCGTCAATCAAAACATGATCAATTTGGTTGAGTTTAATATAATCTGGACTCAGCCGTGTAGCCTTGTAAATGTGAGGGTGTTCAAATCTGGTACTACTAACTACCATGTTCCGGCCTTCGGAGAAATCGATTAGCCTCTCTTCATTATTGGAGGTAGTGTCGTGAAGGCGAAATTTTCGGACGATTGGGCCAGAGATTCCATCCATCCCAATTTTGGCGTTGAAATCGCCAAGCACGATTTTGATATCGTGTTTGGGACAGCGCTCGTACAGACGTTATAAGCGCACATAGAACTCATCTTGAGCATCGTCGTATTTCTATTCCGTCGGGGCGTGCGCACAAATCAGGCTTATATTAAAATATGTAGCCTTGATGCGTATCGCGGCTAGACGCTAGTCAACAGGTGTGATCCTGGAGACGGGGCCACGTAGTTTCCTACTCACCACGAAATCCATCCAAATTAGTGTTTACTCGCATGGCAGCTATAGAAGATGTCACAGGATGCTTTTTTAGAGCAACCCTGTCTTATTTCTTGGAATGCGCATATCCGTAAATCGTTGTCCTTATATCGTTTGCGGGGGTCGTCATCGTAGCGTTCCCATCCGAGGCTTCCTTCTTTTTTTTTATTGGAGATTCATTTTTTACGGTGGCGGGTCCAAACCCTAACACACCAAACCCTAATCTGACTTTTTTTTTTTAAAGTTTGAGAATTGCGGTAATTCTGGATTTTTTTTAAATGTGCTTGGCTTTTTTATGTTGCCACCACTAATAAGTATATAATTGCGGTAATTCTGGATTTTTTTTAAATGTGCTTGGCTTTTTTATGTTGCCACCACTAATAAGTATATTTTTATTGTTACCATTTTTTTTAACGATATTTGCCAATACTACCACTAGTTTAATCATCTCTATACCAAAATTGCGCTTAAATAGTAGTAAATATTTCGCAATGTTTGTTTGTTTCTTTAAATGGCCGTCAACTGTCTGCCGGTCATGGCCGCGTCCAGGAAAGCGCGCCAGCCTCCATAATCCTGTGCGCGCTGGCGCCAGTCGTTCTGGATGCCAAGTATGGAGAGATCTCTCCATACCTGGTCATTCCATCGAGTGCCCGGTCGTCCTCTATGTCGGCGTCCACCAATCAAGTTTGGGCCCCCCATGTAAACCATGCGTGCTGGAGCTCTTTCGTCCATTCGAATGAGGTGCTCAGCCCAGTGCAGCCGCTGGAATCTTATGCGCTGGACTTTGTCAACCTCATCGAATAGCTCGTACAGCTCGCGGTTCATACGGGACCTAAAGTCGTCGCCCAATCCCAGAGGACCAAAGATCCTGCAACGCCCCTCCGATTTTGTCCAAACTTAACAGGTTGACTTCTCCTCATCCTCTTAACATGTATACCAAATTTTATTTCTGTACCTTAAATGGATGTACATATTATAAATTTTGTTTGTCGCTTATATGTGGGGTGGGGCAACGCCCCTCCGATTTTGTCCAAACTTAACAGGTTGACTTCTCCTCATCCTCTTAACATGTATACCAAATTTTATTTCTGTAGCTTAAATGGATGCAAAGATATGACAAATTTTGATTATCGCTTATATGGGGTGGTGGGGCAACGCCCCTCCGATTTTGTCCAAACTTAGCAGGTTGACTTCTCCTCATCCTCTTAACATGTATACCAAATTTCATCTCTGTACCTTAAATGGATGCAAAGATATGACAAATTTTAAATATCGCTTATATGGGGGGTGGGGCAACGCCCCCACCGATTTTGTCAAAACATAGCCTATGTTCTTTTCCATCATCCCATCAATCTCTATTCCAAAATTCAGACGAATTGGTTGAGCGGTTTGGCCGTAAGAGAGGAACATCCATACATACATCCATACATCCATACAAACTTTCGCATTTATAATATTAGTAGGCTATATATATATGTTTACTGCCCACATGATGAATTTAAGCCATTGCTGTATGTTGAGCAATGAAAAGACACAGCGCTGCTTCCTGCTCCATAGTTTTGAAAGATAAACTGACAAAATCTATTTTGTTTTTTTGTTGAAAGCCGCTCATTGCACTTGTGTGCTTCTTTGTTGTTGCATGTGCGCGCAAATGGCTGTGATAGTGGTCTTGCAATAGCAGGAGAAACCCTCCGCTCGTCCGTCTCATCTTTGCGATGCCAATGTATGAATTCTTCGCTTTTTAGCCAATCATCTCGGCACTTTTGTTTATATTCTTTGGCATTGCGAAATATTTACTACTATTTACGCGCACTTTTGGTATAGATTAAAAAAAAATCTAACGATAAAAATATACTTATTAGTGGTGGCAACATTAAAAAAGCCAAGCACATTTAAAAAAAAAATCCAGAATTCCCGCAATTCTCAAACTTTAAAAAAAAGTCAGATAAGGGTTTGGTGTGTTAGGGTTCGGACCCGCCACCGTAAAAAATTAATCTCCGAAAATTTCGCCTTCACGACACTACCTCCAATAATGAAGAGAGGCTAATCGATTTCTCCGAAGGCCGGAACATGGTAGATAGTAGTACCAGATTAAAACGCCCTAACATTTACAAGGCTACACGGCTGAGTCCAGATTATATTAAACTCAACCATATTGATCATGTTTTGATTGACGGAAGGCACGCATCGAGCATGTTGGACGTGCGAACGTTACATGGACTCGGACCACAGCCAAGGTACGCACTAGGATCAGCGTAGTGCACGCCACTTGTCGACAAACAGCAATCAGAACAGACTCTCCCGACAGTTCCGGGAAACACCGCAGAGAAGAACGCTTCCTATCAGCGAACGCTGCGGTCGGGAGCTACGCGAGCTGTTAGAGAGCGATATCGAGAGAAACGCCTTTTCAGACGCAAGAAAAAGGAGCTAGAAAGGCGGGATTTCGAGATTGTTGAGATGTTATGTAACAGAAATGAAGCTCGAAAATTGTATCAAAAGGTCAAGTGTCTGATTGAAGGTTTTAAACCCGGAGTAACTATCTGTAAGAACGAAAGTGGAAATCAGATGAACAGAAGAATAATTATTTTTCTAACCTACTCGGAGGCGATAAAGCGCACAATTCCGCCGATATACATTGGCCAAGTAGCCCATGTTTCTACATAAATTCTCATGAAAACGAAAGTTAATTTGATTATAAAATTTGAATAGTATATACTTGAATTTAAGTATTTTTGGTTTAAATGCACCACTGTCATTTTTGTAGCGTTTCATAGTCAGCTGTGCGAACAGATGAGAGCAATAGTATAAAACGTGGGACACATTTTGTTTACTTTGCCAAGCTTACCAATTGGATTCTGTTGGAAAAAACTTTAATCTAAGTAATGGACAAGAAAGGCCAGGGTATGTAAAATGTTTATATTTTATAGGAATTTTGTTAATGTTTGTTAATATGTGTTTTGATGTTTGTTAATGTTTGTTAATATGTGTTTTGAATGCATTAATTTGTTCTGACAAAAGTACAGAAAATTTAATCAACGTGCCCGTCTTTTATGGATAAGAACTAATTTCGCGCGTCATTGTGCGAGAAAGTAATTACGTGTCATTATAGTGCAAACTGTATAAGAAGTAATCTTAAAACACGTCGTTTCACAATTTTGCACATGTGTGCGTATTTTCTTTTTTTCTAGCTGAGGTTCAGTTTGCTTATGAAAAGTTGCTCGCTGTTTTTATAGAAAATCATAGAAGTGCTTCCCGCTGTTTCGAGTTGGAATTTCGAAGAACTGTAGCCATACAACTTAACATACACGGGAAGAGCGATTAAATTAATAGTAAAGTAAGCAGATTTGACTTACACATCAGAAAGTACTTAACAATATGAGGCAAAAGTATGACCAATTTTAAGAAAAAGCATAACAAATATCTTTTGTCTAAAATAGTTTTTAAAGTTGATACAACGTCGTCATTAAATGCTAAAGCGTCAACATCAAGATCATTACCGATTGGGTATGTAAATGGTGGACCCCGTCTAAAGAGTAAATTGGCATCCGATTTAGCAGGTACTCAAGGTCACAACACATCTCTGTAGTTTCGGCTGAAAAAAAAACAACGAAAAAGATACCACTCTAGTGTTAAAAAAACACAATTCTTACTCCAAGTAACCCCAATATGGCAAAGAAAAACCTTTTTGCGTTAAAGAATGAGTCAGAACCACTTACGGCGGATGAGGTTTTAGCATTCCTGCATGAAAATTCTTTAATTAAAAGCCAATACAAATACAATACAAATAGCCGATCGTGTGATCTTATTCCCGCTTAATAGCACATGACTTAACGACTGACACATGTTTGATGTGTATTCGGAATTTTGTGAATCGTCGTGGAGTTCCAGTCAGAATAAGATCAGGCAATGGTACGAACTTTGTTGGAGCTGATCGCGAGCTGAAACAACATTTGAATAATTTTGAAAACCGAAAGATCGCAGATGCGCTGGCTACAGTTAATATCGAATGGATATTTAACTGTACGTTAAACTGTACGTTGCTGGTGGCTGTTGGGAACGTTAGGTGCGTAGTGTAAAAAGGGCAATGGGGCATGTTTTGTATGCTGGAAATTTTAAAGAGCATGTATTTTACAGACTCATGTGTGAGGCAGAAAATATTGTTAATTCGCGCCCATTGACTGAGATATCGTTGGATGCTCCAACCGATGAACCCTTAACTCCTAACTATTTTCTTATAGATACAGCTAACTCTGTTCAGACGCCGCACCCGCATGCTGAGAGGTACGTCGTATGCAGAAAGCTGTGGCGAGTAGTTCATCAATTAAGTCATTCATTTTGGCGAAAATGGGTGGCTGAGTATTTACCGGATTTGTGCAGAAGGACCAAGTGGCATCAACCGGTACAACCGTTACAAGTAGGTGATTTTGTATTGGTGTGCGACAGCAACGAGCATCGATCTAAATGGTTGAAGGGCAAAATTGTACGTGTTTTTGCCGGAAAAGATAAGCAAGTAAGATCGGCTGAACTATCGACGAGTATGGGAACGGTTCGTAGGCCAGCATGTATACTTGCCCGATTAGATGTTGGTGAATCTAGGACTGAGTAGATTCACGGTGGCGGGGATGTTGGCGAGAATATGAAGACATTACATTAATTTTAAATTTAACTGACATTATTGCATAGAATTTGTAGTTTTGTAAGATGCCAATCTGGCAACCCTACTGTAGGGAGTTTTTAGTTGATAATTTTTTAGTGTTAAACAGCAATGCAATTAGCGGCAAGTGCACAGGTATTGTGAATTGTGCTGCCGAGAAAGACAGAGTGAGTGCTTGTTATATTAATATTAAGTGTAAAATTTAAATATTCTTTAATTTGTTAAATAAAACACACATCAAATTCCACACTCTATCCAGTGGATGTTCTTATAAGTATTTTCTCGGCGAGTGCCGCACAACAACAATGGTTTTTATAAAAGGTCCATAAGGACAACCTAAGATAAGCCATTACTTTGACTAGGTTAAAACATTTCAATTATTTTAAAAATCTAACTATATTAATTATACTACAGGTTGGGATATTTGCTTGTACTGGCCTTGACGATTACCTTGACGATAGCGACTTTGAGACTTAACGACTACTCTTTGGGACAAACATGGGTACCTGGAACATATAACGTGCGTAGCATCGTACGAGACTTATGCGGACGAAACCAGAAAGACACTAGATCTCTTTGCAAAAGGCCATATGAAAAAGATACTCAGCATAGACAGCGTAGATATCAAAGAACTGTCAAGTGAGCACCTCACAAATGTTAGTATAGCACACATTTTAAGAGTATATATTATAAAAGTTTTTCAAATTGCTGACATGTTACATTTCTTAATCAAATATCCTAAGCCTAAGTTAGTTTGTAATAATGTGAATGTGACAATGGCCAATGTGCGCTCAAGATCTGGTTATCTGCAACCGTCGCACATTGTGCTACCCGCCCTATACACATGGAACCGGTGACGTTGGTTGACAAAGGTGTTTTGATTATCAACGACGTATCAAAGTCAAAGATAGCAATGACATCAGTCAGCTGGTCACTGGAACATACCTGGCGACGCACGACGACCGCATATTTTTAAACGGTACACTATACTTTAACAAACGTGGCGTTCTAAGAATGGAACCTGCAGTGTCCGCCATGGCCCATGCCAATGTGACCATTCAACAATACCACTTGAGCTTACCCTTCTTCCTCGATCTTAGCATGAAAAACACACATTGGCGATCTACAATTCGCACTATTATCTAGGCCACTGATGAGCAGCTTCATTACTCTTATTCTACTTTGGTATGGTACCATCTGGGTGCTCCGCCGTCATCTAAGCCTTAAACGACGAATCGAACAAACGACACCCCTGCGGAAAGCCGAGGACGGCTTTCATTTAACTATAGGAGAATTTAACACACGCAAGGCCAAAAGTGCTGATCAAGATGCAAGACCAGACGCTGCTGTTGCAAGTCAGCAAATAAGTGCAACTAACTGCTGAGTGACCACTACAATATTGGCAACGAGGCGCCGAGTCTGCATTCTGTCGTCGTCTCTGCCGCAAACCACGGACTATAGTCGTCAGAACCGAAATATTTGTAGCTTTAGCTTGGGATAATAAGCTCACTCGCTGAGTACTAGTCGTAAATAAAATTATTAAAAACAGATAAAACGGGATTTGTTCACTTATATATTTCCACATTTTTACACACATTCAAGTAGTTTTTTATATTAATTAATTAAGTTTAAGCACCGCAGCAGTACTATGCTTTACTGTGCTTTACTGTGCCCAGTAAAAATTATTTTCATCACACAATATATTCTCCTCCTACTCGACTCCGAGCACTTCTCTACTTCTTTCAGCAATATTTAAAACCGATAAATCAAATAACTTTTTTTATCTTTTAAACTATGAAACTTTATTCTCTTTTCTTAACTTTATTACTTCATCCGATCCCATTAACATTTTTACCAAATTTCCTACATGTATTTCAAATGGATGCAAAGATATGATGAATTTTGCTTATCGCTTGTATTGTGGGTGGGGCATAGCCCCCTCAGATTTTGACCAAACATAACACAATTACTTTTCCCGATCCCATTAACATGTGTAATAAATTTCGTCGCCATACCTCAGATGGATGCAAAGATATGATGAATTTTGCTTATCGCTTATATGGGGGGTGGTGCATAGCCCCCTCCGATTTTGACCACACATAACACAATTACTTTTCCCGATCCCATTAACATGTGTAATAAATTTCGTCCCCATACCTCAGATGGATGCAAAGATATGATGAATTTTGCTTATCGCTTGTATGGCGGGTGGGGCATAGCCCCCTCCGATTTTGACCAAACTTAACACGATTACTTTTCCCGATCCCATTAACATGTGTAATAAATTTCGTCCCCGTACCTCAGATGGATGCAAAGATATGATGAATTTTGTTTATCGCTTGTATGGGGGGTGGGGCATAGCCCCCTCCGATTTTGACCAAACATAACACGATTACTTTTCCCGATCCCATTAACATGTGTAATAAATTTCGTCCCCGTACCTCAGATGGATGCAAAGATATGTTGAATTTTGTTTATCGCTTGTATGGGGGGTGGGGCATAGCCCCCTCCGATTTTGACCAAACTTAACACGATTACTTTTCCCGATCCCATTAACATGTGTAATAAATTTCGTTCCCGTACCTCAGATGGATGCAAAGATATGTTGAATTTTGTTGTATCGCTCAAAAATGTTCAATTTGTGTATGGGTTCAAGTAGGTGCATAGCCCCCTCCGATTTTGACCAAACATAACACGATTACTTTTCCCGATCCCATTAACATGTGTAATAAATTTCGTCCCCGTACCTCAGATGGATGCAAAGATATGTTGAATTTTGTTTATCGCTTGTATGGGTGGTGGGGCATAGCCCCTCCGATTTTGACCAAACATAACACGATTACTTTTCCCGATCCCAATAACATGTGTAATAAATTTCGTCCCCGTACCTCAGATGGATGCAAAGATATGTTGAATTTTGTTTATCGCTTGTATGGGGGGTGGGGCATAGCCCCCTCCGATTTTGACCAAACATAACACGATTACTTTTCCCGATCCCATTAACATGTGTAATAAATTTCGTCCCCGTACCTCAGATGGATGCAAAGATATGTTGAATTTTGTTTATCGCTTGTATGGGGGGTGGGGCATAGCCCCCTCCGATTTTGACCAAACATAACACGATTACTTTTCCCGATCCCAATAACATGTGTAATAAATTTCGTCCCCGTACCTCAGATGGATGCAAAGATATGTTGAATTTTGTTTATCGCTTGTATGGGGGGTGGGGCATAGCCCCCTCCGATTTTGACCAAACATAACACGATTACTTTTCCCGATCCCATTAACATGTGTAATAAATTTCGTCCCCGTACCTCAGATGGATGCAAAGATATGTTGAATTTTGTTTATCGCTTGTATGGGGGTGGGGCATAGCCCCTCCGATTTTGACCAAACATAACACGATTACTTTTCCCGATCCCATTAACATGTGTAATAAATTTCGTCCCCGTACCTCAGATGGATGCAAAGATATGTTGAATTTTGTTTATCGCTTGTATGGGTGGTGGGGCATAGCCCCCTCCGATTTTGACCAAACTTAACACGATTACTTTTCCCGATCCCATTAACATGTGTAATAAATTTCGTCCCCGTACCTCAGATGGATGCAAAGATATGTTGAATTTTGTTTATCGCTTGTATGGGGGGTGGGGCACAGCCCCCTTCGATTTTGACCAAACTTTACTCGAACACTCTCCTGAATGAACTGACGATCGTCTGTGAGTTTCAGCTCAATCGGTTGGATGGTTTGGCTTCCTATAAGGAACATACATACATACATAGATAGATATATACAAGATTCATTTTTATATATATAGATATATATATATATATATTTATATATATATATATATATATATATATATATATATATATATATTTATATATATATATATATTTATATATATATATTTATATCATATATAACCATATGAATATAATATCATTTATAGATATATATATGTACATATAGGTGTAAATTATAGTAATGCATGTACTGTACAATTCTTTACACACCATAAAGCAGGTGCTGACTATTGTACGGTTATACGCTTCAAAGTGAAAAAATTTGTAAAAACTCAACGAAGCAGAAATACTGCCATTACTATGAAACCAATTGCAGCTGCTTTACTGATGCACCATATGAAACCATTGAAATACACATGCATTTGTATATACATATGTACGTACACATTCATACTTAAACATACATTGACATTTATTACCACATGTGAGAGGTCCTAGTTTACCTTGTGTGTTTAGTGTGCGAACGTGTGGCTCACTGGTCGGTGCTTAAGTGGCACGAGCTAACAACAAGATTCTCTGTTTATATCAGTGATGACGTCGCTTCAGAAAACACCGAACGTCTCGGGTGCCCACCCCAACATTTGTTACAAAACGAAGCCCACAAAGCACCAAATACTCTTACTTGCCCTCGCTCTTTTTGAACCCACCAATGGTTATGTGTTCTCTTGCAAATATGCATATATATACTCTCTCATAGTTAAC
>JAWNNP010003148.1:0-22163 GCA_035044805.1 Leucophenga maculata
CTGCCGCAAAGAAGATGAACAGTCGAGAGTGGAAGGACGAGGTGGCAAGCCTGCATGAAAGACGAAGAGAAGTTAAAACGTGCCTGTGAAGGAAGAAAGACGTGCGACCATACGACGCGCTACGCAAATAAGAAATGAAAGTCCCACATATATATATATATATATATATATATTATTTTTTGTAAGTAATTTATCTATGTTTATGTAAAATATACCCAAAATATTGTATCTTCTGTTATTCCCACATATATTGGGGGCTCAACCAAAAAAAAAATTTACGACGCGCTTGTGTTATATACATATGTACATAAAAAACAGCAGTGAAAAAAAATTAGAAGCGCTTGTAAGAGGAAAAAAAAGGCAGTGGTGTGACACACAACATATAAACGGCGGTAAAGAAGAAAAGGCGAACAACAATGACGCAGCTAAATGACTAGGACGCGATAAAAAAAATGTTGCGGGAGAAGAAGTAGCTATTGCTATTACATAGATTCGTGTGCAATCAGGTCGGCGATAGGAACAACAGAAAACGCCTGCGCAAATTTGCTGGTTTTGAATATAACGACAATCAGAAACAATACAATAACAAAATGAGTTACGTTGCCGATCATATATCTGATAAAGACCTCGTTATTGTGTGCAATATTTTACATTTGCAACATAACCATAACGATTTGAATAAACACATATTTAATAATTTTAAAAAAGACAATTTATTAGCTGAAGCTGAATTTAATGCAGAAACTGATGTCGACGACGAACACGAGAACTCGGAAAACGACGAAACCGATAACGCTGACAAAAATGAGTACATGAGCGTTAAAAACAACAAAAACGAATGTGAAAATGTAAACAGTGTTCAGCCGACAGACGTTCTAAGGTTCTCTTTAAACTTTCGTGACATTGAAGACTCTATACGATCATTTAGTGGCGATGATACGCTTTCGATTGAAGTGTGGATAAAAAAGTTTGAGGACATGGCGGTGTTAATATATTGGAATGAGCTGCAGAAATTTATTTTTGCGAAAAGATCGTTAATTAGACTGGCAAAAAAGTTTGTTATAAGTGAACGTAACGTATCAAGGTGGCAAAAACTAAGGAACACACTTTAAAACGAGTTTAAGTCAACGACAAATAGTGCTGTGTTGCATAAAATGATAGCTGACAGAAACATAAAGAAAAGTGAAAGTTGGCTAGAATATTTTTTACAAATGAAAGAACTAGCCTCCCGTGGCAATATTGAAAACAGTGCCTTAATTCAATATGTAATTGACGGAATCGATGATTCCAGCGCTAATAAATCAATTTTGGACAATGCTAAGAATTTAAAAGAAAAGCTGAAGTGTTTTGAAATTATTCGCGAAAAGGCAAAGAATGAAAATCAAAATCAAGTAGCGTTTAATAAAAGTAACCAAAAGAGCGAATAAAAAAATCATGCAGTGCTAAATAAAAACATAAACAAAGACTTAAAATGTTATAATTGTGCCGCCAAAGGGGATACGTCAAATGTTTGTGAAAAGACAAAGGCAGAAAATGTTTCGAATATAACAAATACGGGCACATAGGCAAAGATTTCCCAAATAAAGGTAAAAAAGTACGACTCAATCACCACACGCAAAGTAATATTATCTCTCACATTTATGTGCAAAGAAGTCTTAATAAATAACAACGAATACAATGAACTAATGAGCACTGGCAGTAAATAAAACCTTATTCCCGAGTCGGTTAATAAAAAGTTAAAAAAGACAAAATTAAGGCAAAGTCAAGCCATTGGGTTCGTTCTGGTAGTGAAATATCAATTCTTAGACGCAGAAATGGTACTTGGGCAAGAGTTTTGCAAGCAAGCCCCAGTGTTAATTAACAACGAAGGTGTAAAAATAACAAAACCACAAGTTGAAGACAATGACATAAGTTGCATGACGGAAATAAAGCTAAAGAGACAGTTTTAAATATTCTAAAGAATTATAATTCGGTAAACACAAAATCAACCAATATTAAAAGCGTTTAATTTTAAAAGATGACATGCCGATACACTCACAACCACGCAGTTTTGCATACGCTGAACGATGCATAATAGATAATCAAATAGATCAATGGCTTAAAGATGACATTATTGAGGAGTCCGAATCTGAATACACTAGTCCAGTAGTTTTAGTTAAGAAGCGGGACGGAACAAATCGTATGTGTATTGACTATAGGCGCATCAACAAGATTATCATAAGGGATCACTTCCCGCTACCCCTTATTGAGGATCAGCTTGACTGACTTCAAAACGCACGAATATTCAGCTCAATAGATCTAAAAAACGGTTTCTTTCACGTTGGCATAGATGAAGAGAGTCGCAAATGTACATCCTTTGTCACTCACAACGCACAATATCAGTTTCTACGAGTTCCATTTGGTCTTTTTTATTCACCCAGTGTATTCCAACGCCACGTAAATGCAATTTTAAGAGACCTAACGCGTAAAGGTGTAGCCATACCATATGTTGACAATATTATTATACCAGCAGAAAATGAACACGAGGCTGAAGAAAATATAAAAGAAGTTCTGAATCGATGTGAAAGGTACGGACTTATGATAAACTTTAAGAAATGTCATTTTCTTAAAACCAAAATTAAGTATCTAGGCCACATTATTGAAAATCAACGTATAAGCCCATCTCCATCAAAGACGCAAGCTGTCACTAAATTACCGATTCCATGCAACTCCAAAATTTTCTTGGCCTAGTAGGATATTTTCGAAAATTTATATCCAATTTTTCAAAGATCTCTAAACCACTCTCCGATATGAAGAAACAAAACACAAAGATTCTGTTTGCTCACAACGAACTAGCCGCTTTCAACAATTTAAAGACGCTCATCAAACAGAAGCCATTTACGGATTTGGGGCAGTTCTCTCGCAAAAGTCACATGACGATGACCAATGGCAACCTATTTATTTTATGAGCAAGAAAACGTCAGAAGCCTAAAGAAAGTTTACGAGCTATGAACAAGAAATTTTAGCAGTAGTAGAAGCCTTATGAAAGTTTCGTATTTATTTGATAGACTTACATTTCAAACTCATTACAGATTGTAATGCTCTTGCTAAAACAATGGATAAAAAAGACTTATGCACACGTGTAGCTCGCTGGGTCCTACAAATGCAGGAATTTCACTATGACGTTGAGCACCGAGCCGGCACACGTATACGCCATGCAGAGGCGCTTAGTCGATACCCTGTAATGCTGATCAATGAGAGCAGCGTACTCAGCAAACTTAAACATGTACAAACGCAAGATGACGAATTAAAAGCGATTACATATATTCTGGCTAAAAAAACGACGCACAATAACTTTTTCATGAAATCTGTCCTATTGCATAAATTAGTCAATGACAATGAACTCATTGTAGTACCGGTGGGCATGCAAGAAGAAATAATTAAGCAGGCACATGAACGCGGCCATTTTTCAAACAAAAAGACTAAAGATGTTATTGCCAAGGAATTCTATATATCGAAGCTGGACGAAAAGATTGAAAAACACATAAGATGCTGTATACCATGCATTGTTTCAAACAGAAAACAAGGAAAGAAAGAAGGGGAATTACATCCGTTGCCCAAGGAGGAGCAACCTTGCACACGTATCACATTGATTTCTTAGGTTCGCTCGGCACACAAACAATATATGCACATATTGGCAGTAATTGATAGCTTTACAAAATTCTGTTTGGCTATACCCGACCAAAACGACGTCCGAAGAAGATGTTTGGCAACCCGCTACAAATTATCTCCAACAAAGGGACTGCATTCACATCTAACGAGTTCAAACAGTATTGCGACAGCGAAGACATAAAGCATCGCACAATCACGACTGGCCTACCACGGGCCTAAAGCCAAAACCAAAGTACCTTGGTCCATATCAGGTAACCAGAGCAAAACCCAACTACACATACACCAGAAACAAACAACCACCTGCGCTGAATATATGAAACCATGGATGCCATACGACGACGACGATGACGACGCATTCGGGGCGAATGCGATGTAGGATGGCCAAATTGTGGGAATGGTTTGTTATCGCCGCATGGCCAGCCCAAAGACGAACAGCTGAGAGCAGAATGACGAGGTGGCAAGAGTGCCGCAAAGAAGATGAACAGCCGAGACCAGAAGGACGAGGTGGCAAGCCTGCCTAAAAGACAGAGAAGTTAAAACGCGCCTGTGAAGGAAGAAAGTCGTGCGACCATACGACGCAAGAAACGCCAGTCCCACATACGTAATTTATCTATGTTTATGCAAAGTATACCCTAAATATTGTTTCTTCTGTTATTCACACAAATATTTCTAAATGTAATTGCATGACATTTCATCTTAGGCAACGTCTAATTATGACTTTTTGAATATTCATGGTAGGGAAACTTGTAGTAATGATATAGGCCTACTTATGGACCCTAAATTATGTATTAACAATCATATTGCTTTAATGGTTAATAAAGCTAAAGTTGTTCTTGGTTTTATAAAGCGTTGGTTTAAGGAATTTAATGAACGTTATACTAATTAACTTCTATACACATCACTTGTTCATCCGATCTGAGAATTTGCATCGTTTGGAACCCACAATATGTAATTCCCCAAGATCGCCAACAGTTTCTACTATTTGATTAGTTACTTATATGGCCGTCAACCGGTCATGGCCGCGTCTAGGAAAGCTCACCAGCCTCCATAATCTTGTGCGCGCTGGTGCCATTCGTTTTGAATGCCAAGTACGGAGAGATCTTTCCATACCTGGTCATTCCATCGATTGCGCGGTCGTCCTCTATGTCGGCGTCCACCAATCAAGTTTGGGCCCCCACGTAAACCATGCATGCTGGAGGTCTTTCATCCATTCGAATGAGGTGCCCAGCCCAGTGCAGCCGGTCGAATTTTATGCGCTATGCTATGTCAACCTCATCGAATAGCTCCTACAGCTCGCGGTTCATACGGGACCTAAACTCGTCGCCGACTCTAATAGGACCAAAGATCCTGCAAAGAATCTTCCTCTCGAAGTCTTCCAATCACGTCGTCCATGCCATGGAGAGGTTTGCTTGCTCAGCTCAAAAAAGAATCTGTTTGCAAGCGTGATACTTCGCCTTATCTCTTTGTTCCAAGATAGACGAAGTTTTCCACAACACTGAAGTTGAAATTCTTCATCGTCACTGACCGTCCAAGACGCGATGACGGAGTGCGGGAAGACACCAAGTACTTCGTCTTGTCCTCATTCACCGCTAGTCCCATGAGCCAAGATTTTTTGTCAATCTCCGAGAACGCCTTGCTGACTCGCCGTTCCTGCGTACCGATGATATCGATGTCATTGGCGTAAGCGAGCAGCATAACTTCCTTTTGGAAGATCGAGCCCGACATACTCTGCATGTACGGGCATTGGCGTCGGATGTATTCCATCAGGAGATTGAAAAAATCGCACGATAGAGCATCGCCCTGCCTGAAACCTCTCTTGATATCAAAGGGGTCGGAGAGGTTTTTCCCCACCCTGACAACGCTTTGTGTGTTAGATAGCGTCGCCATGCAAAGACGGACAATCTTTGCCGGGATACCTAGTGCAGACAGGGCGTCGAAGAACTTCGATCGTATCGGCGTGTCGAAAGCGGCTCTATAAGCGACAAATAGTTGGTGAGTGTCTTTGTTGAAGTCACGGGTCTTTTCCAAGATTTTGCGTAATGTGAATATTTGGTCACTTGTCGACCTTTTTGGTCTGAAGCCACACTGATATCGTCCTATCAGTGAATCGGTATATGGCTTCAGCCTATTACTCAATACGCTCGACAGAGTCTTATATCCAATGGAATGGAGACTTATTTCGCGGTAGTTGGCGCAAGCAGCGGGGTCTCCTTTCTTAAAGATGGAAAATTAAGAAATTAATTTGGTCTTTTGATATACATCTCCCTCCTTATGCGATTCGACTGCAACTTATAGATCTTCCAACTCTGTCTGCAAGACGATCGAACAAATTATGCTTGCCATGATTCATTGCGATCTCTCCGCTATATTCTACTAATATTATAAATGCGAAAGTTTGTAAATATCTATGTATGGATGTATGTTCCTCTCTTACGGCTAAGCCGCTCAACCAATTCGTATAAATTTTGGTATAGAGATAGATGAGATGATGGAAAGGAACATAGGCTACTTTTCAACAAAGTTGGCCCACCCCCCATATAAGCGATAATCAAAATTTGTCAAAATACAAATACTTCACAGAAGGATCAAGCATTCTTATCACGAAAACTTGTTCGAATATAATCAAATTACTTCTGACCAGTATCAGATGAACTTTTATTTGGAAAAAACCGCAGTAATTGGTTTTTTTCCGAATAATAGTTCCGACCATCTAAATCAGGACGAAAAATATTATCTTATGGGACTATGCAAATCGTTCGCAGCTCTTTTTATAATGAAAACAAACCATTAACATTTACAAACCAAATCAGATATTCAATAACAACCTTGGATAGTATCCCAGTATACACCAAAACGTACCGCTAGCTCTACAAACATAAGGAGGAGGTAAAACGACAAATAATTAGTATGCTCGAGCAAAATATTATTAGACCAAGTCACTCACCTTGGAGTGCTCCTATTTGGGTTCTCCCTATAAACTCCGTTGATGGCAAGGAAGGAGACTCGTAGTCGATTTTAGAAAACTAAATGAGAAAACTTTTTCAGATAAGTATCTAATCCCAAACATTAACGATATATTTGATAATATTGGAAAAACGGTGTATTTTCCACAATCGACTTGGCAAGTGGCTTCCATCAGATAGAAATGAATTCAACAGACACCCAAAACAGCTTTTACTGTGGAAGGAGACCACTTCGAATTCATTAGAATGCCTTTTGGACTTAAAAACGCTCCATCAACTTGCCAAAAGGTAATAAACAACGTGTTAGAAAATCTTGTGGGTACTGTATGCCTAGTTTACTTAGATGACATTATAGTTTTTTCCCCATCTTTCCAAAAACATATATAATATCTTCGGTCGGTTTTCAAGCGTCTCCAAGATGCTAACTTTAAAATTCGTATAGAAAAATCGGATTTCCTTCGCAAGGAAATCGATTTCTTAGGGCACACCGTAACCGAACACGGCATTAAGCCCAATCCAAATAAAATTGCGAACTCAAATAAAATCATTTCTTGGGTTACTTGGTTATTACAGAAAATTTCTTAATTTCGCTAAGATAACCAAAGCCTAAACAAAACTGTTGAAGGGTACGCAAAAAGTCAAAATTGATTCCGAATACATTAAAGCTTTTGAGTTTTGTAAGACCCTGTGTAACGACCCCACTCTGCAACATCCCGATTTTTCAAAACCATTCATTCTTAAAACCGATGCAATTTATTACGCGTTAGGTGCAGTTCTTTCACAGGGCACCATCGGCAATGACAAACCAGTTTGGTACGCTATTAGAACACTCCAATACTGAGGTATACTATGCGGCGGCTGAAAAACCATTTAGACCCTATCTTTTCGGTAACAAGTTCACAATCATCACGGATCATCAATCATTAACATGGCTCATGAGCTTCAAAGAGACTTCCTCTAAGATAGTCCGTTGGAGACTCAAGCTAGCCGAATATGACTTTACTATCCTACTTATATTATAAATGCGAAAGTTTGTATGTATGGGTGTATGTTCCTCTCTTACGGCTAAACCGCTCAACCAATTCGTATGAAATTTGGTATGGAGATAGATGGGACGATGGAAAAAGACATAGGCTACGTTTTGACCAAATCGGAGTAGGCGTTGTCACACTCGTCATAAATATGATACATTTTCATTATCGCTTCAAAATTTATCATATCTTTGCATCCATTTAAGGTACAGAGATGAAATGTTAAGAGGATCAGGAGAAGTTAACCTGTTAAGTTTGGACAAAATTGGAGGGGGCGTTGCCCCACCACCCATATAAGCGATAATCAAAATTTGTCATATCTTTGCATCCATTTAAGGTACAGAGATGAAATTTGGTATACATGTTAAGAGGATGAGGAGAAGTCAACCTGTTAAGTTTGGACAAAATCGGAGGGGGCGTTGCCCCACCACCCATATAAGCGATAATCAAAATTTGTCATATCTTTGCATCCATTTAAGGTACAGAGATGAAATTTGGTATACATGTTAAGAGGATGAGGAGAAGTTAACCTGTTAAGTTTGGACAAAATCGGAGGGGGCGTTGCCCCACCCCCCATATAAGCGATAATCAAAATTTGTCATATCTTTGCATCCATTTAAGGTACAGAAATGAAATTTGGTATACATGTTAAGAGGATGAGGAGAAGTCAACCTGTTAAGTTTGGACAAAATCGGAGGGGGCGTTGCCCCACCCCCCATATGAACGATAATCAAAATTTGTCATATCTTTGCATCCATTTAAGGTACAGAGATGAAATTTGGTATACATGTTAAGAGGATGAGGAGAAGTCAACCTGTTAAGTTTGGACAAAATCGGAGGGGGCGTTGCCCCACCCCCCATATAAGCGATAATCAAAATTTGTCATATCTTTGCATCCATTTAAGGTAACAGAATGAAATTTGGTGTACATGTTAAGTTTGGACAATAATCGGAGGGCAAAAGGAGGGGGCGTTGCCCCACCCCCCATATGAGCGATAATCAAAATTTGTCATATCTTTGCATCCATTTAAGGTACAGAAATGAAATTTGGTATACATGTTAAGAGGATGAGGAGAAGTCAACCTGTTAAGTTTGGACAAAATCGGAGGGGGCGTTGCCCCACCACCCATATAAGCGACAATCAAAATTTGTCATATCTTTGCATCCATTTAAGGTACAGAAATGAAATTTGGTATACATGTTAAGAGGATGAGGAGAAGTCAACCTGTTAAGTTTGGACAAAATCGGAGGGGGCGTTGCCCCACCACCCATATAAGCGATAATCAAAATTTGTCATATCTTTGCATCCATTTAAGGTACAGAGATGAAATTTGGTATACATGTTAAGAGGATGAGGAGAAGTCAACCTGTTAAGTTTGGACAAAATCGGAGGGGGCGTTGCCCCAACCCCCATATAAGCGAAATCAAAATTTGTCATATCTTTGCATCCATTTAAGGTACAGAGATGAAATTTGGTATACATGTTAAGAGGATGAGGAGAAGTCAACCTGTTAAGTTTGGACAAAATCGGAGGGGGCGTTGCCCCACCACCCATATAAGCGATAATCAATATTTGTCATATCTTTGCATCCATTTAAGGTACAGAGATGAAATTTGCTGTTAAGAGGATGGGGAGAAGTCAACCTGTTAAGTTTGGACAAAATCGGAGGGGCGTTGCCCCACCCCCCATATAAGCGATAATCAAAATTTGTCATATCTTTGCATCCATTTAAGGTACAGAAATGAAATTTGGTATACATGTTAAGAGGATGAGGAGAAGTCAACCTGTTAAGTTTGGACAAAATCGGAGGGGGCGTTGCCCCACCCCCCATATAAGCGATAATCAAAATTTGTCATATCTTTGCATCCATTTAAGGTACAGAGATGAAATTTGGTATACATGTTAAGAGGATGAGGAGAAGTCAACCTGTTAAGTTTGGACAAAATCGGAGGGGGCGTTGCCCCACCCCCCATATAAGCGATAATCAAAATTTGTCATATCTTTGCATCCATTTAAGGTACAGAGATGAAATTTGGTATACATGTTAAGAGGATGAGGAGAAGTCAACCTGTTAAGTTTGGACAAAATCGGAGGGGGCGTTGCCCCACCACCCATATAAGCGATAATCAAAATTTGTCATATCTTTGCATCCATTTAAGGTACAGAAATGAAATTTGGTATACATGTTAAGAGGATGAGGAGAAGTCAACCTGTTAAGTTTGGACAAAATCGGAGGGGGCGTTGCCCCACCCCCCATATAAGCGATAATCAAAATTTGTCATATCTTTGCATCCATTTAAGGTACAGAGATGAAATTTGGTATACATGTTAAGAGGATGAGGAGAAGTCAACCTGTTAAGTTTGGACAAAATCGGAGGGGGCGTTGCCCCACCCCCCATATAAGCAATAATCAAATATTTGTCATATCTTCGCATCCATTTAAGGTACAGATATGAAATTTGATGTACATGTTAAGAGGATGAGGAGAAGTCAACCTGTTAAGTTTGGACAAAATCGGAGGGGGCGTTGCCCCACCACCCATATAAGCGATAATCAAAATTTGTCATATCTTTGCATCCATTTAAGGTACAGAAATTGAAATTTCAACAAAGAGGATGAGGAGAAGTCAACCTGTTAAGTTTGGACAAAATTGGAGGGGGCGTTGCCCCACCCCCCATATAAGCGATAATCAAAATTTGTCATATCTTTGCATCCATTTAAGGTACAGAGATGAAATTTGGTATACATGTTAAGAGGATGAGGAGAAGTCAACCTGTTCAAATTTGCCCACAATCATATTTTGCTTTGCATCCATTTAAGGTAAGACGAATTTGGCATACATTTAAGAGCATGAAGGCTACCGTAAGTTTGGACCAAATCGGAGTGGGCGTTGGCACACTCGTCATAAATATGATAGATTTTCATTATCGCTCAAAATTTGTCATATCTTTGCATCCATTTAAGGTACAGATGAAATTTGGTAAGATGTTAAGAGGATGAGGAGAAGTCAACCTGTTAAGTTTGGACAAAATCGGAGCGGCGTTGCCCCACCCCCCATATAAGAGAAATCAAAATTTGTCATATCTTTGCATCATTTAAGGTACAGAGATGAAATTTGGTACACATGTTAAGAGGATCAGGAGAAGTCAACCTGTTAAGTTTGGACAAAATCGGAGGGGGCGTTGCCCCACCCCTCATATAAGCGATAATCAAAATTTGTCATATCTTTGCATCCATTTAAGGTACAGAGATGAAATTTGCTATACATGTTAAGAGGATGAGGAGAAGTCAACCTGTTAAGTTTGGACAAATCGGAGGGGGCATTGCCCCACCCACCATATAAGCGATAATCAAAATTTGTCATATCTTTGCATCCATTTAAGGTACAGAGATGAAATTTGGCAATACATATTAAGAGGATGAGGAGAAGTCAACCTGTTAAGGTTTGGACAAAATCGGAGGGGGCGTTGCCCCACCCACCATATAAGCGATAATCAAAATTTGTCATATCTTTGCATCCATTTAAGGTACAGAGATGACTTCAAATTTTGTCATATCTGACATTTGGTACATGTTAAGAAGAGATGAGGAGAAGTCAACCTGTTAAGTTTGGACAAAATCGGAGGGGGCGTTGCCCCACCCCCCATATAAGCGATAATCAAAATTTGTCATATCTTTGCATCCATTTAAGGTACAGAGATGAAATTTGGTATACATGTTAAGAGGATGAGGAGAAGTCAACCTGTTAAGTTTGGACAAAATCGGAGGGGGCGTTGCCCCACCCCCCATATAAGAGATAATCAAAATTTGTCATATCTTTGCATCCATTTAAGGTACAGAGATGAAATTTGGTATACATGTTAAGAGGATGAGGAGAAGTCAACCTGTTAAGTTTGGACAAAATCAGAGGGGGCGTTGCCCCACCCCCCATATAAGCGATAATCAAAATTTGTCATATCTTTGCATCCATTTAAGGTACAGAGATGAAATTTGGTACACATGTTAAGAGGATGAGGAGAAGTCAACCTGTTAAGTTTGGACAAAATTGGAGAGGGCGTTGCCCCACCCCCCATATAAGCGAAAATCAAAATTTGTCATATCTTTGCATCCATTTAAGGTACAGAGATGAAATTTGGTATACATGTTAAGAGGATGAGGAGAAGTCAACCTGTTAAGTTTGGACAAAATCGGAGGGGGCGTTGCCCCACCCACCATATAAGCGATAATCAAAATTTGTCATATCTTTGCATCCATTTAAGGTACAGAGATGAAATTTGGTATACATGTTAAGAGGATGAGGAGAAGTCAACCTGTTAAGTTTGGACAAAATCGGAGGGGGCGTTGCCCCACCCCCCATATAAGCGATAATCAAAATTTGTCATATCTTTGCATCCATTTAAGGTACAGAGATGAAATTTGGTATACATGTTAAGAGGATGAGGAGAAGTCAACCTGTTAAGTTTGGACAAAATCGGAGGGGGCGTTGCCCCACCACCCATATAAGCGATAATCAAAATTTGTCATATCTTTGCATCCATTTAAGGTACAGAGATGAAATTTGGTATACATGTTAAGAGGATGAGGAGAAGTCAACCTGTTAAGTTTGGACAAAATCGGAGGGGGCGTTGCCCCACCACCCATATAAGCGATAATCAAAATTTGTCATATCTTTGCATCCATTTAAGGTACAGAGATGAAATTTGGTATACATGTTAAGAGGATGAGGAGAAGTCAACCTGTTAAGTTTGGACAAAATCGGAGGGGGCGTTGCCCCACCCCCATATAAGCGATAATCAAAATTTGTCATATCTTTGCATCCATTTAAGGTACAGAGATGAAATTTGGTATACATGTTAAGAGGATGAGGAGAAGTCAACCTGTTAAGTTTGGACAAAATCGGAGGGGGCGTTGCCCCACCCACCATATAAGCGATAATCAAAATTTGTCATATCTTTGCATCCATTTAAGGTACAGAGATGAAATTTGGTATACATGTTAAGAGGATGAGGAGAAGTCAACCTGTTAAGTTTGGACAAAATCGGAGGGGGCGTTGCCCCACCCCCCATATAAGCGATAATCAAAATTTGTCATATCTTTGCATCCATTTAAGGTACAGAGATGAAATTTGGTATACATGTTAAGAGGATGAGGAGAAGTCAACCTGTTAAGTTTGGACAAAATCGGAGGGGGCGTTGCCCCACCCCCCATATAAGCGATAATCAAAATTTGTCATATCTTTGCATCCATTTAAGGTACAGAGATGAAATTTGGTATACATGTTAAGAGGATGAGGAGAAGTCAACCTGTTAAGTTTGGACAAAATCGGAGGGGGCGTTGCCCCACCCCCCATATAAGCGATAATCAAAATTTGTCATATCTTTGCATCCATTTAAGGTACAGAGATGAAATTTGGTATACATGTTAAGAGGATGAGGAGAAGTCAACCTGTTAAGTTTGGACAAAATCGGAGGGGGCGTTGCCCCACCCCCATATAAGCGATAATCAAAATTTGTCATATCTTTGCATCCATTTAAGGTACAGAGATGAAATTTGGTATACATGTTAAGAGGATGAGGAGAAGTCAACCTGTTAAGTTTGGACAAAATCGGAGGGGGCGTTGCCCCACCCCCCATATAAGCGATAATCAAAATTTGTCATATCTTTGCATCCATTTAAGGTACAGAGATGAAATTTGGTACACATGTTAAGAGGATGAGGAGAAGTCAACCTGTTAAGTTTGGACAAAATCGGAGGGGGCGTTGCCCCACCCACCATATAAGCGATAATCAAAATTTGTCATATCTTTGCATCCATTTAAGGTACAGAGATGAAATTTGGTATACATGTTAAGAGGATGAGGAGAAGTCAACCTGTTAAGTTTGGACAAAATCGGAGGGGGCGTTGCCCCACCCCCCATATAAGCGATAATCAAAATTTGTCATATCTTTGCATCCATTTAAGGTACAGAGATGAAATTTGGTATACATGTTAAGAGGATGAGGAGAAGTCAACCTGTTAAGTTTGGACAAAATCGGAGGGGGCGTTGCCCCACCCCCCATATAAGCGATAATCAAAATTTGTCATATCTTTGCATCCATTTAAGGTACAGAGATGAAATTTGGTATACATGTTAAGAGGATGAGGAGAAGTCAACCTGTTAAGTTTGGACAAAATCGGAGGGGGCGTTGCCCCACCCCCCATATAAGCGATAATCAAAATTTGTCATATCTTTGCATCCATTTAAGGTACAGAGATGAAATTTGGTATACATGTTAAGAGGATGAGGAGAAGTCAACCTGTTAAGTTTGGACAAAATCGGAGGGGGCGTTGCCCCACCCCCCATATAAGCGATAATCAAAATTTGTCATATCTTTGCATCCATTTAAGGTACAGAGATGAAATTTGGTATACATGTTAAGAGGATGAGGAGAAGTCAACCTGTTAAGTTTGGACAAAATCGGAGGGGGCGTTGCCCCACCCCCATATAAGCGATAATCAAAATTTGTCATATCTTTGCATCCATTTAAGGTACAGAGATGAAATTTGGTATACATGTTAAGAGGATGAGGAGAAGTCAACCTGTTAAGTTTGGACAAAATCGGAGGGGGCGTTGCCCCACCCCCCATATAAGCGATAATCAAAATTTGTCATATCTTTGCATCCATTTAAGGTACAGAAATGAAATTTGGTATACATGTTAAGAGGATGAGGAGAAGTCAACCTGTTAAGTTTGGACAAAATCGGAGGGGGCGTTGCCCCACACCCCATATAAGCGATAATCAAAATTTGTCATATCTTTGCATCCATTTAAGGTACAGAGATGAAATTTGGTACACATGTTAAGAGGATGAGGAGAAGTCAACCTGTTAAGTTTGGACAAAATCGGAGGGGGCGTTGCCCCACCCCCATATAAGCGATAATCAAAATTTGTCATATCTTTGCATCCATTTAAGGTACAGAGATGAAATTTGGTATACATGTTAAGAGGATGAGGAGAAGTCAACCTGTTAAGTTTGGACAAAATCGGAGGGGGCGTTGCCCCACCCCCATATAAGCGATAATCAAAATTTGTCATATCTTTGCATCCATTTAAGGTACAGAGATGAAATTTGGTATACATGTTAAGAGGATGAGGAGAAGTCAACCTGTTAAGTTTGGACAAAATCGGAGGGGGCGTTGCCCCACCCCCCATATAAGCGATAATCAAAATTTGTCATATCTTTGCATCCATTTAAGGTACAGAGATGAAATTTGGTATACATGTTAAGAGGATGAGGAGAAGTCAACCTGTTAAGTTTGGACAAAATCGGAGGGGGCGTTGCCCCACCCCCCATATAAGCGATAATCAAAATTTGTCATATCTTTGCATCCATTTAAGGTACAGAGATGAAATTTGGTATACATGTTAAGAGGATGAGGAGAAGTCAACCTGTTAAGTTTGGACAAAATCGGAGGGGGCGTTGCCCCACCCCCATATAAGCGATAATCAAAATTTGTCATATCTTTGCATCCATTTAAGGTACAGAGATGAAATTTGGTATACATGTTAAGAGGATGAGGAGAAGTTCAACCTGTTAAGTTTGGACAAAATCGGAGGGGGCGTTGCCCCACCCACCATATAAGCGATAATCAAAATTTGTCATATCTTTGCATCCATTTAAGGTACAGAGATGAAATTTGGTATACATGTTAAGAGGATGAGGAGAAGTCAACCTGTTAAGTTTGGACAAAATCGGAGGGGGCGTTGACCGCCCATTGCTCATCATATCTTTGCATCATTTAAGGTACAGAGATGAAATTTGGTACACATGTTAAGAGGATCAGGAAAGTCAACCTGTTAAGTTTGGACAAAATCGGAGGGGGCGTTGCCCCACCCACCATATAAGCGATAATCAAAATTTGTCATATCTTTGCATCCATTTAAGGTACAGAGATGAAATTTGCTATACATGTTAAGAGGATGAGGAGAAGTCAACCTGTTAAGTTTGGACAAAATCGGAGGGGGCGTGCCCCACCCCCCATATAAGCGATAATCAAAATTTGTCATATCTTTCATCATTTAAGGTACAGAGATGAAATTTGGTTACATGTTAAGAGGATCAGGAGAAGTCAACCTGTTAAGTTTGGACAAATTGGAGGGGGCGTTGCCCCACCCCCCATATAAGCGATAATCAAAATTTGTCATATCTTTGCATCCATTTAAGGTACAGAGATGAAATTTGGTATACATGTTAAGAGGATGAGGAGAAGTCAACCTGTTAAGTTTGGACAAAATCGGAGGGTGCGTTGCCCCACCCACCATATAAGCGATAATCAAAATTTGTCATATCTTTGCATCCATTTAAGGTACAGAGATGAAATTTGGTATACATGTTAAGAGGATGAGGAGAAGTCAACCTGTTAAGTTTGGACAAAATCTGAGTGGGCGTTGCCCCACCCACCATATAAGCGATAATCAAAATTTGTCATATCTTTGCATCCATTTAAGGTACAGAGATGAAATTTGGTATACATGTTAAGAGGATGAGGAAAGTCAACCTGTTAAGTTTGGACAAAATCGGAGGGGGCGTTGCCCCACCCCCATATAAGCGATAATCAAAATTTGTCATATCTTTGCATCCATTTAAGGACAGAGATGAAATTTGGTATACATGTTAAGAGGATGAGGAGAAGTCAACCTGTTAAGTTTGGACAAAATGGGCGTTGCCCCACCACCATATAAGCGATAATCAAAATTTGTCATATCTTTGCATCCATTTAAGGTACAGAGATGAAATTTGGTATACATGTTAAGAGGATGAGGAGAAGTCAACCTGCTAAGTTTGGACAAAATCGGAGGGGGCGTTGCCCCACCCCCCATATAAGCGATAATCAAAATTTGTCATATCTTTGCATCCATTTAAGGTACAGAGATGAAATTTGGTACACATGTTAAGAGGATGAGGAGAAGTCAACCTGTTAAGTTTGGACAAAATCGGAGGGGGCGTTGCCCCACCCCCCATATAAGCGATAATCAAAATTTGTCATATCTTTGCATCCATTTAAGGTACAGAGATGAAATTTGGTATACATGTTAAAAGGATGAGGAGAAGTCAACCTGTTAAGTTTGGACAAAATCGGAGGGGGCGTTGCCCCACCCCCCATATAAGCGATAATCAAAATTTGTCATATCTTTGCATCTATTTAAGGTACAGAGATGAAATTTGGTATACATGTTAAGAGGATCAGGAGAAGTCAACCTGTTAAGTTTGGACAAAATCGGAGGCGGCGTTGCCCCACCCCCATATAAGCGATAATCAAAATTTGTCATATCTTCGCATCCATTTAAGGTACAGAGATGAAATTTGGTGTTCATGTTAAGAGGATCAGGAGAAGTCAACCTGTTAAGTTTGGTCAAATTTGAGGGGGCGTTGCCCTACCACCCATATAAGCGATAATCAAAATTTGTCATATCTTCACATCCATTTAAGGAACAGAAATTAAATTTTCAGCAAAAGGATCAGGAAAGTCAACCTGTTAAGTTTGGTCAAAATCGGAGGGGGCGTTGCCACACCCCCTATATAAGCGATAATCAAAATTTGTCATATCTTTGCATCCATTTAAGGTACACAGATGAAATTTGGTATACATGTAAAGAGGATCAAGAGATGTCACCCTGTTAAGTTAGGACAAAATCGGAGGGGGCGTTGCCCACAACCCCTATATTAGTAGATAATCAAATATTGTCATATCTTCGCATCCATTTACGGTACAGATATGAAATTTGATGTTCATGTTAAGAGGATCAGGAGAAGTCAACCTGTTAAGTTTGGACAAAATTTGAGGGGGCGTTACCCTACAACCCATATAAGCGATAATCAAAATCTGTCATATCTTTGCACCCATTTAAGGTACACAGATGAAATTTGGTACACATGTAAATAGCATCAGGAGAAGTCACCCTGTTTAAACAAAATCGGGGGGGCGTTGCCCACACACCCATATAAGTAATAATCAAATTTTGTCATATCTTCGAATCCATTTAAGGTACAGATATGAAATTTGGTGTTCATGTTAAGAGGATCAGGAGAAGTCAACCTGTTAAGTTTGGTCAAATTTGAGGGGGCGTTGCCCTACCACCCATATAAGCGATAATCAAAATTTGTCATATCTTCACATCCATTTAAGGAACAGAAATTAAAATTTCAACAAAAGGATCAGGAGAAGTCAACCTGTTAAGTTTGGACAAAATTTGAGGGGGCGTTACCCTACAACCCATATAAGCGATAATCAAAATTTGTCATATCTTTGCATCCATTTAAGGTACAGAGATGAAATTTTGTATACATGTTAAGAGAATAAGGAGAAGTCAACCTCTTAAGCTTAGACAAAATCGATATAAGCGATAATCGAAATTTGTCATATCTTTGCATTCATTTAAGGTACAGAGATGAAATTTGGTACACATATTAAGAGGATCAGGAAAGTCAACCTGTTAAGTTACGACAAAATCGGTGGGGGCGTTGCCCCAACCCCCATATAAGTAATAATAAAAATTTGTCATATCTTCGCATCCATTTAAGGTACAGAGATGAAATTTGGTGTACATGTTAAGAGGATCAGGAGAAGTCAACCTGTTAAGTTTGGACAAAATTTGAGTGGGCTTCGCCCCACCCCCCATACAAGCGATAATCATAATTTGTCATATCTTGCATCCATTTACGGTACAGAGTTGAAGTTTGGTACACATAATACGAAGATCAGCCAAAGTCAATCTGTTGAGTTTGGTCAAAATCAGAGGGTGCGTTGCCCCACCCAATATATAAGCAATAATCAAATTTTGTCATATCTTCGCATCCATTTAAGGTACAGAGATGAAATTTGGTACACATGTTAAGAGGATCAGGAAAGTCAACCTATTAAGTTTGGACAAATTTTGAGAGGGCGTTGCCCTACCTACCATATAAGCGAAAATCAAAATTTGTCATATCTTTGCATCCATTTAAGATACAGAGATGAAATTTGGTACACATGTTAGGAGGATCAGGAGAAGTCAACCTGTTAAGTTTGGTCAAAAGTGGAGGGGGCGTTGCCCCACCACCCATATAAGCGATAATCAAAATTTGTCATATCATCACATCTATTTAAGGTACAGAGTTGAAGTTTGGTACACATAATAAGAGGATCAGCAAAAGTCAACCAGTTAAGTTAGGACAAAATCGGAGGTTGCGTTGCCCCAACCCCAATATAAACAATAATCAAAATTTTTCATATCTTTGCATTCTTTTAAGGAACAGAGATGAAATTTGGTATATATGTTAAAATGATTAGGAGAAGTCAACCTGTTAAGTTTGGACAAAATTGGAAGGGGCGTTGCCCCACCCCCTATATAACCCATCATCAAAAATTGTCATATTATCGCATCCATTTAAGGTACAGAGATGAAATTTGGTATACATGTTAAGAGGATCAAGAGAAGTCAACCTCTTAAGTTTAAACAAAATCGGTGGCGGCGTTGCCCACACCCCCATATAAGTAATAATCAAATTTTGTCATATCTTCGCATCCATTTAAGGTACAGATATGAAATTTGGTGTACATGTTAAGAGGATCAGCAGAAGTCAACCTGTTAAGTTTGGACAAAATTTGAGGGGGCGTTGCCCTACCACCTATATAAGCGATAATTAAAATTTGTCATATCTTCACATCCATTTAAGGAACAGAAATTAAATTTTCAGCAAAAGGATCAGGAAAGTCAACCTGTTAAGTTTGGTCAAAATCGGAGGGGGCGTTGCCACACCCCCTATATAAGCGATAATCAAAATTTGTCATATCTTTGCATCCATTTAAGGTACACAGATGAAATTTGGTATACATGTAAAGAGGATCAAGAGAAGTCACCCTGTTAAGTTAGGACAAAATCGGAGGGGGCGTTGCCCCACACGCCCATATAAGCAATAATCAAATATTGTCATATCTTCGCATCCATTTAAGGTACAGATATGAAATTTGATGTTTATGTTAAGAGGATCAGGAGAAGTCAACCTGTTAAGTTTGGACAAAATTTGAGGGGGCGTTGCCCCACCACCCATATAAGCGATAATCAAAATTTGTCATATCTTTGCATCCATTTAAGGTACAGACATGAAATTTGGTATACATGTTAAGAGGATGAGGAGAAGTCAACCTGTTAAGTTTGGACAAAATCGGAGGGGGCGTTGCCCCACACCCCATATAAGCGATAATCAAAATTTGTCATATCTTTGCATCCATTTAGGTACAGAGATGAAATTTGGTATACATGTTAAGAGGATGAGGAGAAGTCAACCTGTTAAGTTTGGACAAAATCGGAGGGGGCGTTGCCCCACCCCCCATATAAGCGATAATCAAAATTTGTCATATCTTTGCATCCATTTAAGGTACAGAGATGAAATTTGGTATACATGTTAAGAGGATGAGGAGAAGTCAACCTGTTAAGTTTGGACAAAATCGGAGGGGGCGTTGCCCCACCCCCCATATAAGCGACAATCAAAATTTGTCATATCTTTGCATCCATTTAAGGTACAGAGATGAAATTTGGTATACATGTTAAGAGGATGAGGAGAAGTCAACCTGTTAAGTTTGGACAAAATCGGAGGGGTGTTGCCCACCCACCCATATAAGCGACAATCAAAATTTGTCATATCTTTGCATCCATTTAAGGTACAGAGATGAAATTTGGTATACATGTTAAGAGGATGAGGAGAAGTCAACCTGTTAAGTTTGGACAAAATCGGAGGGGGCGTTGCCCCACCTCCCATATAAGCGATAATCAAAATTTGTCATATCTTTGCATCCATTTAAGGTACAGAGATGAAATTTGGTATACATGTTAAGAGGATGAGGAGAAGTCAACCTGTTAAGTTTGGACAAAATCGGAGGGGGCGTTGCCCCACCCCCCATATAAGCGACAATCAAAATTTGTCATATCTTTGCATCCATTTAGGTACAGAGATGAAATTTGGTATACATGTTAAGAGGATGAGGAGAAAGTCAACCTGTTAAGTTTGGACAAAATCGGAGGGGGCGTTGCCCCAACCCCCATATAAGCGATAATCAAAATTTGTCATATCTTTGCATCCATTTAAGGTACAGAAATGAAATTTGGTATACATGTTAAGAGCATGAGGAGAAGTCAACCTGTTAAGTTTGGACAAAATCGGAGGGGGCGTTGCCCCACCACCATATAAGCAATAATCAAAATTTGTCATATCTTCGCATCCATTTAAGGTACAGATATGAAATTTGATGTTCATGTTAAGAGGATCAGGAGAAGTCAACCTTTTAAGTTTGGTCAAATTTGAGGGGGTGTTGCCCTACCAGCCATATAAGCGAAAATCAAAATTTGTCATATCTTCACATCCATTTAAGGAACAGAAATTAAATTTTCAACAAAAGGATCAGGAGAAGTCAACCTGTTAAGTTTGGAAAATATCGTAGGGGGCGTTGCCCCACCCACCATTTAAGCAATAATCAAAATTTGTCATATCTTTGCATTCATTTAAGGTACACAGATGAAATTTGGTACACATGTTAAGAGGATCAGGAAAGTTAACCTGTTAAGTTTGGTCAATATCGGAGGGGGAGTTGCCCCTCCCCCTATATAAGCGATAATCAAATTTTGTCATATCTTTGCATCCATTTAAGGTACACAGATGAAATTTGGTATACATGTAAAGAGCATCAAGAGAAGTCACCCTGTTAAGTTAGAACAAAATCGGAGGGGGCGTTGCCCACACCCCCATATAAGTAATAATCAAATTTTGTCATATCTTCGCATCCATTTAAGGTACAGAGATGAAATTTGGTGTACATGTTAAGAGGATCAGGAGAAGTCCACCTGTTAATCAAAATTTGCCATATCTTTGCATCCATTTAAGGAACAGAAATGAAATTTGGTACACATGTTAAAAGGATCAGGAGAAGTCAACCTGTTAAGTTTGGAAAAAATCGAAGGGGGCGTTGCCCCACCCACCATATAAGCGATAATCAAAATGTGTCATATCTTCGTATCCATTTAAGGAACAGAAATGAAATTTTTAACACTTGTTAAAAGGATCAGGAGAAATTAACCTGTTAAGTTTGGAAAAAAATCGGAGGGGGCGTTGCCCCACCCACCATATAAGCGATAATCAAAATTTGTCATATCTTCGCATCCATTTAAGGAACAGAAATGAAATTTTCAATACATGTTAAAAGCATCAGGAGAAGTCAACCTGTTAAGTTTGGAAAAAATAGGAGGGGGCGTTGCTCCACCCACTATATAAGCGATAATTAAAATTTGTCATATCTTCGCATCCATTTAAGGAACAGAAATGAAATTTTCAATACATGTTAAAAGCATCAGGAGAAGTCCACCCGTGTAGCTTGGACAAAATTGGAGGGGGCGTTGCCCCACCCCCAATATATGCGATAATCAATATTTGTCATATCTTTGCATTCATTTAAGGTACAGAGATGAAATGTGGTATACATAATAAAAGAATCAGGAGAAGTCAA